>APFE031370068.1:0-56242 GCA_000404065.3 Pinus taeda | reverse complement strand
CAATACAATTAGGAGATGTGACACATATCCTCATGATCCCATGATTCTTTCCACTCAAATTCGAATTTGGCCTTAGAGTGCCACATAAGGGTCTTCTAGAAGCCTTCTTTCAACCTACACATGTCAACAATCTCAACCCATTGGTTAGGTATAAGCTTATGCACATTATTTCCTAATTTTTAACCACAAATTCACTTAAAAGGCTTAGAATTAATAAAGATTGGAAAAACATAAATGTGGCCCAATGATAATGAAAGTGGGATGAATGTGGTGACATAGTAGTGAAATGAAGGTGATATAATGGACATAATAGTGAAAGTGTAATGGAAATGAATGACATTTTCAAGACTCAACACCATGTATTCTTCCTTTGTAGTTGATAGCGCCACTATAGATTGTTTCTTACTCATTCAACTGACTCAACCTCCAAATAGGTTAAACACATACCCACTTGTAGATCAATTCTCTGATCTAGATCTCCAGCCGAGTCTACATCAAGAAAGCCACGAATATCCAACATTCTGTCCAATCCTGCTCTTCCTTGGTAGCACAAACCATAATCACTAATGCCACGCAAATACTTGAAAGCCTGCTTCACTGCTGTCCAGTGCTCCTCCCTTGAGATTGAATTAAACCTACTCAATACTCCCACTGCATGTGCAATGTTTGGTCTAGTACAAACCATTGCATACATCAGGCTACCCACTGCACTTGCATATGGAACACGGGACATGTCCTCTTCCTCTTCTTGTGTCTTGGGACACTGTTCAGCAGATAACCTCACACCTACAGGAATAGGAAACTTCATTGGTTTACTATCCTACATATTAAACCTCTGCAGTAGTGTCTCAACATACTTCCTCTGGTTTAACCAGAGGTTCCTCTTTACCTGATCTCTTTTAATTTCCATGCCCAAAATATAGTTTGCAAAACCAAGATCGTTCATGTCGAATTTGGAGGACAATTGGGTCTTCAAGTCCTAGATAATTTCTTTGTCATTTCCAATCAACAGCATATCATCCACATACAAAACCAGATAAATAACATGGTCACCAATTGATTTAAAATACACACAGTGATTTTCTTTGCTTCTCGTGAAGCTAAGTCTCCATATAAATGTATCAAATTTCTGATACCACATCCTTGGTGACTGTTTTAAAACATATAGAGACTTCTTTAACTCACATACCATTTCTTTCTTACCCTTGACCATAAAGCCTTCATGTTGCTTCATGTGGATCTCCTCTTCCAGATCCCCGTGAAGAAATGTTGTCTTCACATCCATCTGTTCTACCTCAAAATCAAAAGTAGCAACAACAAATAAAAGTAATCTAATAGAAGCTACCTTGGCAACAGGAGAAAAAATATCACCAAAATCAATTCCCAGCACCTTGGAATAACCTTTCGCTACCAACTGAGCTTTGTATTTCTCCACCTTTCCTTCTACATTTGTCTTCTTCTTAAACACCCATTTGCTGCCAATGGGTTTTCTTCTAGCCGACAACTCCACCAGATCCCAAGCCTCATTTTTGTGCAAAGATGCCATTTCATCAACCATGGCCTCTTTTTAGAGTTTTCCATCCTTTGAATCTATTGCTTCCTTCACAGTTTTGGGATCATCATCAGTTACAGATAAAGCAAAATTTGAACAGAAATCAGATGAGCTATACCCTTCTGGCTGCCTTCTTTCTCGAACTGATCTTCTCACACCCAGATTTTGTGGCTTTTCATCTTCTGATTCCTCCTCTACTATAGAGTTTGATTCTTCCTCCTTAATCCCAAACTTTATCTTCTCAGGTTCCTTTGGTTGGATTTCATGTTTAATAACATCCTTCACCTCTTTGAACACCACATCTCGGCTGTACACAACCTTTCTTGTTACTAGGTTCCAAAGCTTATAACCCTTTAAACTATCCTTATACCCAGTAAGGATGCACTTTTCAGATTTACTATCCAACTTGGTTCTTTTCTCTTTTGGAACATGTACATATGAATCACATCCAAATACCCTCAGATGTGAAAAGAATGGTTTCTTACCAGTCCATACCTCTTGTGGAGTCTTATTCTCCAACGCTGATCAATGTGATTTGTTGACTAGGTAACATGATGTCTCCACCACCTCTGCCAGAATTCCTATCCTAATCTATCACCACTGAGCATGATTCTTTCCCTTTCCATCAATGTCTTGTTCATTCTTTCTGCAACTCCTTTTTTCTCAGGTGTGTATGGAGTAGTCTTCTGTCGTGCTATACCATAGTTCTTACAGAATTCTTTAAATTCCTTGCTGCAAAACTCTCCACGGTTATCTATCCTCAGCACCTTTATATTCTTCTCTCTCTGATTTGCCACCAAAGCCTTAAATTTTTTAAACTTGTCAAAGACTTCAGATCTATTCTTGAGGAAATAAATCCATGTATTCCTTGAGAAGTCATCTATAAATGATACATAGTACATAGACTTACCCAGTGACGGAACCTCCACAGGTCCAAACACATCACTGTGCACAAACTCTAATATCTGTTTTGACCTCTTCCCACTAGAGGGGAAACTCACCTGATTTTGCTTCCCATATACACAATTTTCACAGAAATCAAAATCCAGAGAGCTATTAGTCATATCTTCTAGTCTACTTTTACCATGAAGTATTCGAAGGCCCTTCTCTCTAATATGTCCAAGCCTTTGATGCCATAGCATGGTCTTCTCTCCAAAGACCACTAGATTTTCTACTCCACTGTCAGGAACCACATAATTTTTTCACCCAACAACAACAGTGCTACCTTGCAGCTTGTATAGAGTTCCAATCTGAACTCCCCACATCAATACGAGTGCTCCCCGAACCATATTGCAGGTATCCTTCTCGAACATTATTTTTACACTTGCATCATCCAGCTTACTTACAGAAATCAAATTTCTGGCCAATGCAGGAATATGCAGAACACCTGAAAGTGTTCTAACCCTTCCACCTTGCAACTTCAACTTTACTTTTCTGCGACCAATGATTCTAGCCTTCCTATCATCCCTTAAGAAGACATCACCACCATCTTATTTCTCATACTCGCAGAACCACTCTCTATGGGGAGTGAAGTGAAAGGATGCACCTAAGTCAATCAACCATGCTTCATGATCTACATGTGTACTCGAAGAAGCCAAGTACACATCCCCACCTTCATCTGAGGTGGTTTTTTCCTCTATAGAAGGAGCATCATCAGATCCCTTTCCTTTGTCAGGAGCTTTACATTTACCATCCCTTTTGTAGTGCCCTTCCTTTCTGCGTTTCCATCAAACTACCTTTACAGGTTTTCATGGAGATTTATATTTCCCTCTAGATTTAGATCTCCCACTCAATGACTTATTTTTGTTTCTATTCTAGGATCGTCCTTGTACAGACAATGCATCACCATTTTGGCTCTCCATATTTTTCCGTCTCATATCCTCCGTCAGCAAGGATGAGACTATTTCATCAAACTATAAGGAAATTGCATTGCTACCTATTACAATAACCAAACTATCCCACAAACTTGGTATAGAACACACCAAATTGATGCACTTATCTTCATCTGAAATTTTAATATCAACAGATAATAACTGACTTACCACAGTATTAAATGCGTTAAGATGCTCTATCACCGAGTCTCCATCTTTCATCCTCAAGTTATACAACTTTTTCTGTAGGAACATTTTATTCACCACAGACTTAGATTGTTACAAAGTCCCTAACTTGTCCCACAAAGCCTTCGCCATAGATTCCCCTGATACATTTAGCAATACTGAATCTGAGATACGCAATCGTATTGTGCTCTTTGCCTTCCGATCCAACTTCTTCCATTCTTCATCGGACATTCCCATTGGTTTATTACCTGGATCTACCATGACCCATTGATCTTTATCCACCAACAGTTCCTCCATGTTGAGTTTCCAGAACTCAAATCTCTGATCATTAAATTTCTTGATCTCTATATTTCCACTGCTCGTCATCTTCCTTCACCACTAGAATCGATCCCGCAGATATCCCACTAAATAGGGTCTACCACAGGCCCGAGCGAAACCCCTGAGTAAAAAAGGCATCCCCTTGAAGCCAAAACAACTCTAATACCAAATGTAGGTTTTAACCTTGTACAAAGATTACCTACATACGAATTCTAAGAACATAAAATAAACAATATGAGAGCATAACACATAAAACACATATACACATAGATTTTCCCTTGGATCCCAAAATGGGACTACCAGTTTGATTTTTCATTATATTCCTTTCAATGTTACAATACATATTTATACATGCCGAAGCATCCAATACCATGGACCGAAAACCATTGCATCCAAAACCAGGTATCAAAAACCATCGCATCTAAAACCATAGGTAGGTTTTCCCAACCTAATATAGGGTCCAAAAAGAAATTTCCCTTAGGCACTGCCCCAGGACCCGTAGAGGGGGTGTTACCCACCCACCTTAAACCCCCTATGACCCCCTTTTTGCGCAATCAATGCAACGAAGGGGGGGCTCCGCCTCCCGAGTTAACTACGTAGGCTAGTCATGGAAAGATTATAACACAACCCAACAATTGATGCCCTCGAGGTAGAGAGATCATTCAAATTTGTAGGAAATTCAAGAGGAAAGATTGATCCTAGGGAAAAGAAGAAATGTCCTCCTCTGGTCAACGAAAGAATCGCAGGAGAAAAAGTTAGAAGAAATGGATAAGTTAGTAAAAATATTATCACACAATTTGGTTAAGCTTGAACTAGGAAACAAAAGCCTCCCCAAACAGAATGCCCAAGGCCCAAATCGAGTTTTTAATCCCCAACACCCAAGACAACCATTATAGATACTACAAAGTGAAAGGAAAGAACAACTTGATCATATTCCCCCCCCCCCCAAACATTTTACATAGAGGATGATCCAAATGAAAAATCACAAGATGCTCATCAAATGCAGGGGGAACTTGTACTCTTCTTTCTTAGAAGAGGAGAAAGAAATCAGAATTCATCATGAAGAAGGTTAGGATATGGATGAAATGATAAATGAGGGATAAATAGGTGACTATTATAAATAGTTTGCAAATTTCATGCAGGCCCAGCTGCATAGGAAGTATGATCTCTGATCCTCAAGGAAAAGGTTAATAGAACAAGACCAATAGGAAGGTGTTTCTCCCCAAGATACCCTAGAACTTCTGATAAGGGAAAAGGGCCCTTATATCTAAATTTGTAAAAAATGAAGGACTCTTTAAATCAAGATGGCTATAAGCCTGAAGAGGAAAAAGAGGAGAAGCCACCTATCCCTTCAAAATTGACCCATGAAAAAGAAAAAGAACCAGTAGAATCTAGCAGCATGGAGAAAGGGAAAATTGTTTTCAATCTCTAAAAAAAATCAAAAAGGTCAAAATCCCTATTCCTTTAACTGAACTCCTAAAACAATCCAATTATAAAGCTCATCCCATGTCTGTTTAAATCTTCAAGAAGAAATACCTATGGTTGTTTTTGGACCTCTGTAAAAGAGAAAGATCCCTTTACTGCACCCTTCTATGTGACCCTCATAATACATGAGCTTTTACTTCATAAATGTATGCTAGATTTAGTACCCTCACATAATCTCATGCCATTAACTGTAATGGAGAAACTTTGTTTACAGATAACTAGACCTTATAAGGACCTTTACTCCTTTGATTCTAAAAGAGTAGAATGCTTGGGAATGATAAGAGCGTAGTGATGGATATAGTGGTAGTAGATATCCCTACACGATTTGGCATGCTTTTATCTAGGTCCCGGGGTTCTAAAATTGGAGGTTCCATCAAGTTAGATCTAACTTATGCTATTATTCCTACCTTTGGGGGGGAATAAAGAATACTGTATAGAGAGTCAAGGTTTGTAAAAATAGCTACTAAATCTCAGGGCTCGATGAATTCTCCTATGTATGAGAAAGAGAGTGCTCTTTATTTTTTGCTACTATAGGAAGATGATATCATTTAAGAGGAAACATAGGTTCACCTAGCGGTCCAATTAGATGATAAGCACAAAGCCAAAGGAAAAGTATGGAAATTATACTTTGATGGGCTAATTCTAGAGAAGGTAATGGAGCAGGGATGCTGTTAGTATCCCTTAAGGGTAGCTTGATCCCACTTTCATTTAAACTGGAGTTTGAAGCAAAAAATAATGTGGCAGAATATGAGGCATTACTCCTTGGGCTGTAAATAGAAAGGAATATGAATATTGATTGCCTGACAATATATGGAGACTTAGAGCTAGTGGTTAAGAAAATAAAAAAGTAGTGTCAGAAAAAACATCCTAGATTAAGAGACTACAGAAATGAGGTGTGGGACTTGATGTACAACTTCTTCTTCACATTCAATGTTCAATTCCTACCCAAGGAAGGGAAAAAATTGGATGATTCCCTTATTGTAGTTGTAAGAAACTTTAAGCCTCATCAAAACCCACTTCTTAGGTATGAGGTTAAAGACAGACACAAACCCTCTATATCCAATAATGTAAAGCATTTCCAGGTATTTGAGGATGATGAGTATATCAAATGCTTTATAGAATTCGTTGGAGAATTTTCATATTCATGTATTGACCGAGAAGAGGAGAAAATGGAAAAAGAAAAGACAACTGCATGGGAAGAAATAATTTTTGGACACAGAGTCCTGCAACTATAGGGCAATACTATTCCTCATGGTTTAGTCCTAATGGAGAGATTGTTTAATAAGAATTATGTAGCCCCAAAACCTACATCATAAGGAGTGGATGAACATGTGGAAGATTGCAATATTGGCTCAAAGGATGAACCCCATATGGTCAAATTATCAAAAGAGATCTCCTCATAATATAAACAAAGGTATTTAAATATCTTTGAAGTTTATAAAGATGTTTTCTCTTGGTCCTATGATGATTTGATGACATTTGATGCTAACATATCCAAGATAAGATTCCTATAAAAAGTGGGATGAAACCTTGTAAATAAAAGCTCAGGAAGATCAATCCTATCCTTCTCCCATATATTGAGAAAGAAGGAAGATTCTACAAGCTAAATCATAGTGCCTCTAAGCTATTATGAGTGGGTATAAAACTTAGTTCTAGTCCAAAAAAATAATGGAGAAACAAGGCTATGTGTGGATTTTTGGAACCTTAACAGAGCCTCACTAAAAGAAAACTACCCATTGCCCAAGATGCACTACATATTATAGAAAATTGTTGGATCAGCTAGGATGTCCATAATGGACGGTTTTTGAGGATACAATCAGGTGGCAGTGCACCTAGACGACCAAAAGAAAATGACATTCACCACCCCTTGGGGGACTTTCATGTATGCCCGCATGCCATTTGGTCTTATAAAAATAGGAGCAATGTTTCAAAGGGCCATGGATATAAGATTTGTGGGGGAACAAGACAAGTTTGTAGTGGTATACTTAGATGACATCATAGTCTTCTCCAAGACTAATGAAGAACATATATTTTATTTGAAACTCACCTTCAAAAAATGCAGGAGATATGGATTATCTAAGAATCCAAAGAAGTCTCAGTTTTCTCTAAGTGAAGGAAAACTATTGGGACATATAGTGGCACATGAAGGAGTAAAAATCGATCCTAAGCGAGTGGGGGCTATTAGTCACATTCCCTTGCCTAGGAACAAGAAATAGATTCAAGTATTTTTGGGAGGATCAATTTTATGAGAAGATTCATACCTAACTACGGTGAAATAGTAAAAGGTATCAAAGACATGCTAAAAAAGGAGAAGGAGGTAAAATGGAGCCCAATTTCTCCAGAATCTTTTGCTAGAATTAAAGCAGCATTTGCTGAAGCACCAGTGCTAGTCAGCCTTGATTATTCAACACCTCTTTATATCTTTTCTTTTGCTTCCCCCCCATACTATCAATGTGGTTTTGTTACAAAAAAATAAGGAAGGTTATGAAGAGCCAATCACCTTTTTTAGTCATGTATTGAGAGACGTTGAACTAAAGTACAAAATTTTGGAGAAATAGGCCTATGCTCTAGTTAAAGCATTGAAGGAATTCAAAGTTTATGTATTCAAGTAAGACATTATAGCATATTGTTGGAAATATTGAAGGAAGGGGGGGGGGGGGTGGGTGAATCAGTATTCCTTAGAAATTAGCACTTTTAAAACTTTTCAGAGCATTAGTTAATATTCAATTATTATTAATGTTTATGCAATAATTACATTAAATAAAAGAACATAGTAGGCACAAGAATTTTAGGTGGAAAACCCCCGCTGGGTAAAAAACCACCGAATGCTTTTCTAATAAATTCTTTAATATTCAGCCTCAATTGAAATGAAAGAAACAACTTCCTAGAATTATAGAAAAGCATTCTTCTCCAGCTCCCACTAGAAGGATTCCCCAATGCCCTAGTTTCTTTAGTAATCAACGGAATGGATTCCCCAACACCCTTGCGAGCCACAACTTGCCCTAGCACCACCCTACCACCTTCAAGTGTTCACAAGCACCAACATGTAGGCGACTTCATACACCTGCCTAGCACCTCCTTGCCACCCTATACTATTTGAAATAAGACAAGATTGTGGATTCCTAAACCGGGTACAACAATCCACGATAAAATAAGACGTTCAATGATTTTATTGTACTTGAAAAAATACTGAATCACTCTATGGCCTGCAACCCAATCATGACATCATCCCAACAGTGACTCCTATACCTCCCAACATTGCCTCTTCGACTCTAGGCAGAATGACTCTTTAACAAATGACTCTTTTAAAATCTTTACAATGATGACTCTTTTACAAATGACTCTTTTACAACTTTACAATGATGAATCTTGGCCTTAACAATACTTTACGATATCTGGATGGATGTCATGTCTTCAAGGATGTCCCGCTGCAATGCTTCCTTTGATTTGATACTTATACTATTGAATTATTGCTTGATCTTGTACTTGAATATTCTTCTACCTACATGCAAAATTTTCCCAGTGAAACTAATCCCAAAACAAAACAAAATACCCTTCAACTTACCTCTGCTTGCAAAACACATGTAAGTGCACAATAATGAATAAATACAAATTAAAATTACAATGTGTACTTGAAGTGTGCTTGTCACTTTTTTTTTTTGACTTGTTGTAGTAGTAGACAAAGACTCCCACTCTTGATACAGGCCTTGACTCTATGAAATACTGTATCCAAAAATGACCCTTGACTGTTGATGTGTGGTCCTTACTGTAGTGATCCTTGAATGCATGCATTTTCTTGACTTCTAGGAGCGCGATATTGAATATGTTGTATCTTTGTAATTTTGGATCTCCAGGTTCTGAAATTGCATCCTGTGGTATCCCTTTGCATCCTCTTTGCAATCCCATAGGTATGATCAATATTTGATTCTTCAAGAAAGACTTATTCCCAATCTCCCACGATGACCTGATTATACACTAGTTCAATAGAGTGAACTTGTACGAAGTGCCACGTATCACTATTGTGACCTTCGACCCTGAAAACGATATCCAACATACTACAGTTCATCCTCTTTTTGTCAATATTTACAAAATTTGAATCCAATTCTCAGAGAGTAAGTTATGACAATTTTCCCAAAGTCGCTTGTTTGACATGGAATTCAAGAGCCTACAAAAACCCTAACTTCCGTAGATCATATCTCCGAAAATATAGCAACCCAAGATCTTAAATTTGGTCACAAGGTTCATCAAGATTTTAGCTCAATTGGGGTTTAGTTTCAATATTTGAAGCTTTATAGAAAAAAGTTATAGAGAAAATTCCACTATGACCTATTTGAAGCCACAAAATCCCTACTAGAGGAGGATATGAGGGTCACTATTTATATGAATGTCTTGAGTTGAGAGGGTCCTCAAAAAGTTAACATTGGTTGGATTTTAGGAGAAAAAAAACATTATTAATTATTGATTACTCAATGAACACAACCAATTATGAGTGCCATTCCACAACCCCATAGGGTTTTAGCCCACTGATTTGGGTTACTAGCTTCAAACCCAAATATCTCTCAAACCATGAAGAATTACGTGGCATGCCATATATAAACATAAACATATTGATGATTAGAATCCATATAGAAGATCCTTGACTTAGAATAGAGTAATTTTTCAAGTCAAAATGACCATGTAAGATTGGGTAGCCCCTGGTGTTACTTGGGTTGACATCAATGACAACCACTGATCAACAATGTCCCTGTTTGGCATTGATGGAAACAAAAGTACTCCCCTTGTGATCATGACACCTCTTCTTACTACCTTCTGTCCCCCTTTGTCATCAATGGCAAAGGGTAACTCCTCCTGAAAAATTGTCATCCTGCGGACCTGTACAGACCTCCACTCCCCCTTTCTACTTAGTTAGAGAAGAGAAAGATTCTAATGAGAACTTGGGAGAATCCGAAGATTTTGGTGAAGATACTCAAATGATTCACGAGGTAATGGTTTGGTAAATATGTCAGCAATTTGTTCCTTTGTGCCAATATATTCAAGCTTGATATTATTTTCAATGACCTTATCTCTAACGAAATGATATTTGATTGAAATGAGCTTTGTTTTGGAATGCATCAAAGTATTTTTGGAGATACTGATCGCACTTGTGTTATCACAAAAGATGGGAATAGGCTTATCAAAATTAACTTGAATATCTGACAAGGTTTGCTTCATCCAGAGAACTTGAGTACAAAAAATTGTTGTCGCGATGTATTATGCTTCCACTGTGGATAACGAGATTGAAGACTTCTTTTTATTTAACCATGAGACAAGGGAACCACCTAGGTAGAACGCTACTCCACTGGTACTCTTACGATCATCAACACTTCCTGCCTAATCTGCATCTGTATAAGCTTGGATGACTAGATCATTTCCTTTTGGATACTAGAGACCATATTCCATTGTCCCCTTAAGATATCGAAGAATTCTTTTGATGGAAATGATATGAGATTATTTTGGTGCTGCTTGGAATTATGCTACTTGTCCAACTTCCTGCATCACATCTGGCCGAGAGGTTGTCACATATAGGAGACTACCAATCATGGATCTATACAACTTTTGGTCCACATTCTTTGACGAGTCTTCTAAGCTTAACTTGCAACTTGCTACCATGGGGGTAAGGATTGGCTTGCAATATTCCATCTTGAATTTCTTGAGCATTTCTTTGACGTACTTGGTTTGATATGGGAATATTCCTTTATCCTGCTAACAAATATGAAGCCCTGAAAATTATGTCAGGTTGCCAAGCGTAGACATCTCAAACTCACTTTGAATTTTTGTGGCAAAGTCTTTACTTAATATGTCATCACTTCTTTGAAAGAATAAGTCATCCACATGTACTTCAATAAGTGTTAGTTTATCTCAATTCACTTTCACATAAAGATTGTCGTGAGCACTTCCTTTCTTGAATTCCTGTTCATGTAGATATCCGTCAAGACAAGCATACCAAGCCCTAGGAGCTTGCTTGATACCATATAGAGCCTTCTTTAATTTGTAGATGTTGATCTAGGTGGATATTGGTGGCCACCTACCAAGTCCACTAGGACCCCCACCATTGTTTCTTTCAGCTTTTCAGTTTCCTTAATTGTAGCATAGTTTACTATTTTTAGCAGTTTTTCAGGTCCTAAACTTCCGAAGCCATTTTGAGGCCCTAAACAACGCTTTTTGGGAAAAATAGGAGCAACATGGGTCCATGGACTGATGTTTATCTTCCCAAAGTTGTAGTTCTCAGATAGATATTTCTAACGAGATATTGTGCATGTAAAACGGAGATCATATGCCAAAGTTACGAACCCGAGAAGTTGATGTACCAACTTACCCAAACGGGGCCCACAGTTTGGTGTTTCATGTTCTAGGGTTAGGTTTTTGGATGTTTAGGGTCCATTGTTTCTCAACAATAAATAGGCCTTTGAGCCTCATTGTAACAGAGTTCAGAGGCATGTAGCCGCCACATCTCTTCTCAGAGATAAGCTACCATCGCCCTAGCTGGTTTATTTCCATTGTTGTTTGTAAGCATATTTCAGTATTTTACATTAATGAAATGACATATTATTTCCGATGCATCTCTATGTTTATGGTTATCTCTGTGATTTTTTATGTTCATGTTTAAATCTAGATCAGTGGTATCAGTGCGGTTTACTTTTTCTCTGTTTTTCTTTGCATGTCCCCAACGAGGTCGAGATATAAGTAGTTAGGGCTTGAACTGGTCAATCCTTTGCAAGACTAGCCTCACAAATCTCGACGGCCTCCCATGGTGGATGAAAAGAAAGATGAGGGGGTAGGAGATCCTATCAAAATCTTGCTCGAAGAAGCCCTTGAGCGACAAAGGAATGCGATGATGGACAACTTTTCCCAGATCCTTCAGTGACTACCCAGGGGCGATGCATCGGATTCCAACAGCTACTCTAGAAACACTATACTGTTTAAGGTACAAGTTAATTTTGAAATCCCCATATTCGAGGGTCAGATAGATGCAGATGTAGTTGATAAATGGTTAAATATAATAGAGGGTTATTTTTCTTTTCATGATTTTTCGAGTCGAGAAAAGATTATTTTCGATCTTCTCAAAGCAACCCCCCACGTCAAGGACTGGTGGGAAACCTACTGTGAGCATAAGGATGAAAGTACAGACTCACTATTTTCAGCTACACCCACTTGGGATTCATTCTGAGATGCCATCAAGGAGCAGTACTACCCTATCGGGAGCTATGAGGATCAATACATAAAGTGGACCACACCGCAATAGGGGAGGGACCAAGAGGTGTCGGAGTTTACCAATATTTTCCATACCCTTCGCACAAAGTTGGGTATTAAGGATTCAGAGTAGCATTTGGTACTCAAATACTGTGACTGCCTGCATAAGTACATCCAGGAAGAAATATAATTCCTGAACATCTCCTCATTTGGCACGGCATACCGATATCCCATCAAGGTCAAGAAATGGTTTAAACAAAAGAAGCGAGACTTTGGATCTGCAAATTTGAAGCAAGGGAAAGGTGCCCCCAAACCACAGAACAAAGGAAAAAGCCAAGGTAGGATGGCCCAAGACAACCCACCAAAGCTACAAGCAAAGAACAACGTCGTGAAACCGAAAAAGGACATGGGAAAGTGGTGTGAGTTCCATAAGAGCTCCACCCACAACACAAGTGAGTGTTAGGCCAAGCATTCATTGGTGGTCGAGCTAAAGGTTTCAGAGTTAGTTTCATGTTTTGACTCTAAGTCAAAACCCGATAAGGGGAATGACAAAGGGAAGTAGATTATCGATGAAGAGCCCAATGCCACCGTTGCCACCACGAAGATATAGAAGGAGGAACCCGAAGATTTAGAGGAGGAGGAGCGTCTCTTCCACTCCCAGATATGGGTAAAGGGCTCCCTGCTACAGTTCATTATCGACAACGTGAGCCAAAAGAACCTCATTTCCATAGAGGTCGTGAAGTGGCTAGGCTTACCAACCACAGCACATCCACAATTGTACACCATTCGGTGGCTTCACCAAGGACAGGATCTTCGCATGAGCCAACAGTGTCGCATTCCATACAAAATCAAGCCCTCCACGGATGAGGTGTTATGTGACATTTCTCCCCTTGAAGTTTGTGATGTATTATTAGGACAACCATACCTGTGGAAGTGACATGCTGTGTATGAATCAAAGCCCTGTGTTGTTATTGTTACTTTGGGGAATAAGTTGTACAGGATACCGGAGGTACCAATGCCTACCACCATCTCTTTGGTTACTGCAAAACAATGCAGTAAGCTAATTTCCAAAACCACGAAATTTGTTTTCCTAATGTTATTCCCTAAAGGAAAGAAGAAGATGATGGCCACGACCTCTAGATAGGGCCCCTCCACACGACAACTACAGATGGATAAAGTCATGGAGGTGTATGAGGACATCTTCACCTCCCCCACAATAGTTCCTCTACACTGTTAGGTCAAGCACTCCATCGATCTAACCCTAGGTGCGCCACTGCCCAATGTACCAATCTATCGGCACTCCATTTTGGATAACGATGAAATCAAGAGGCAGATTCAATAGTTTCTGTAGAAATGTCACATCCATTTGAGTTCATCACCCTGTGGGAGCCCGATCTTGTTGGTACAAAAGAAGGATGGGACTTGGAGACTCTATATTGACTATTAGGCGCTGAACAAGATCATTATTTGTAATAGGTAACTGATCCCACAAATTGATGACCTCCTGGACCAACTGAAGGGGGCAAAATATTTCAGCAAGATCAATTTGAAGTTAGGATATCACCAAGTACCAATCGAGCCCTCTGATGTGTGGAAGACTACCTTCAAAGACAAGGAGGGCCATCATGAGACTAATGGATGACATCCTATGGCCATTCACCAACTCATTTTTGGTGGTATACTTGGATGACATCTTGATCTTCAACCAGAGTTGGGAAGAGCACCTCCATGATATCCGTCAGGTTCTCCAAACATTGCGACAACAAAAGTTATGTGCCAATTTGGAGAAATGCACTTTTGGCATGACTCAGGTTTAGTATCTGGGATACATTATTGATGAACATGAGGTGCATGAAGATCCAGCCAAGATCCAAGTCATTCGAGATTGGCCATATTCAATCACTATGACAGAGCTCCATAACTTTCTAGGTCTTGCCAACTTCTATCGTAGGTTTGTGTTGGGATTTTATCATATCACTTGGCCCTTGAGTCAAGTCACCAAGGAAGGAGTGAAAGAAAAATACTTTTCATATGAATCTCAACAAAAGGCATTCACAAAGTTGAAAGATTGCCTATTCACGACACCAGTGCTCGCATTACCAAACTTGCAACAACCATTTGAGGTCAAGACAGATGCCTCTGACTATGCTATTGGGGTAGTCCTTGCTCAACACGGGCATCCATTGGCAAATCGCAGTGAGACACTTTCAGACATAGTCTGCAAGTATCCCACTTATGACAAAGACATGTATTCCATTGTGTAGTCCTGCTGACAATGGAAGCATTACATTTTGGGGAAGGAAACGGTCATCCACATAGACCCTCAATTCCTGTAGTTTAAACAGACCCAAGGGAAATTACAGAATGATCGCCATTAGAAGTGGTCCACATACCTACAATAGTTCCATTTGAATATCAAGTATAAGAATGGTAGCACCAATAATGTTGCATATTGCCTTAGTCGACCATCAATCATGGCGTTAACCACTGTGCTCAACTCTTGTGGGCATGAGACTTCTGATTGGCCACTTCTGTACAAAAGTGACCCAGAATTTGGCCACACATACCAGACACTCTTGGAGGGTCAGCAAGTTCTAGATTTTCACCTCTAGGATGCCTTGTTATGCCACCTGGGTCACCTTTTTGTTCCTTCAAGCGAGCATGCCAAGATGATTTGGGAAGCACACTACAGTTGGGCTGCTAGGCATTTCGGGGTCGAGAAAATGATGGCAGTACCGTAGAAGTATTTATATTGGCCGAATTTTCGATAGGATGTCAGGAAGTACATCAGATCATGCACTGCCTACGCCATTGCCAAACTGACCATCAAGAAGCAAGGCCTCTATACCCTGCTGCCTACCCCTAGTTGAATTTGGCAATCCATATCCATGGATTACATGTCAAGTCTTCCTTCCACTAAGCATGGAAACGACTGTGTTTTTGTGGTCATCAATAGGTTCTCGAAGATGGCCATTATGGCGGCCTACAAGAAGAATATCAAAGCAGAAGCCACTGTTAAACTCTTCTTTGAATGAGTGTGGGTACACTTTGGGATCCCACAGTCTATCATCTTAGATTGAGATAGTAGGTTCCTTAGTACATTTTGGTCCAGTCTTTGGTCGATGCTGGACACCAAACTCACTAAGTCCACAACCTTCCATCCTCAAATTGATTGCAAGATAGAGGTTGTCAACAAGATGATCGTACATATTTTGCGCATGTAAAACTCAAAGCATCCACGCACATGGGACGAGAGCCTACCCTATGTTCAGTAAAACTACAACCGGGCTCTTCATAGCTCGACTAATCACAACCCTTTTCAAGTGGGCTTGGGATTCCAGCCACTATGTCCCATTGATGTGGCCATGCCATTTGCAGCTACTCATGCAGATTCAGCTCATTTCTAGTCTGAAATAGATAAGGCAACCAACTTGATTGAGCACATTCAACATATTCACCAGTAGGTCCATGACATTATGGAGAAATCAAATGCCAAGTACAAGCAGCAACATGATCAACATTAGGTGCCACACAAGTTTCAGGTGGGCGACAAAGTCTAGCTACATTTGCAAAAGGAACACCTTACTGGAGCCTATCGGAAACTTAGACCACTTTGATATGGTCCTTACACCATTACCAAGGCTGTGGGGGGCAATGCATTTGAGCTTATCGTTCCCCCATTCCTTGGCTTGCACCCATTGTTCAATGTGGATCGCCTTTGGCCATACTTTCCACCATTACTAGACACATATGACATTTCAGAATAGCTCACACCCACATAGTTAAATCCAGATTGCATGGAACAAGCTGCAAGTGATTAGATCATGGACACCTAGATCAAGCACACTCACCAACAGAATATCCAACCGTATTGAGTTGTCAAAGCAGGCCAACTCCTTCACCAGGGCAAGTGCCTCACCAGGGACCAAGTTCAGTAGAAGTTTACTCACCTCATGGAGGAACTCAATGCAATGGGGACCATTACTTCCTAAGGGGAGAGGAATGATCCAAGTGGATATTGGTGGCCATATTCCAAGTCCACTTAGACCCCCACCATTGTTTCTTTTAGCTTTTTAATTTCCTTAATTGTAGCACAATTTACTATTTTTAGCAGTTTTTCAGGTCCTAAACTTCCGAAGTTGTTTTGAGGTCGTAAACGACGTTTTTTGGGAAAACTAGGAGCAACATGGGTCCATGGACTGATGTTTCTCTTCCCAAAGCTGTAGTTCTGGGATAGATCTTTTTAACGAGATATTGTGTGCATCAAATGAGATCATATGCAAAAGTTACGACCCTGGGAAGTTGATGTACCAGTTTACCCAAACGGGGCCCACCATTTGGCGTTTCATCTTCTAGGGTTAGGTTATTTGATGTTGAGGGTTTTCCATTGTTTCTCAACAATAAATAGGCCTCTGAGCCTCATTGTAACAAAGTTCATAGGCATGTATCCCCCACATCTCTACTCAGAGATAAGCTACCATCAGCCTAGCTGGTTTATTTCCATTGTTGTTTGTAAGCATATTTCAGTATTTTACATTAATGAAATGAAGTATTATTTCCGCTGCATATTTGTGTTTATGGTTATCTTTGTGATTTGTTGTGTTCCTATTTAAATCCGGATCAGATGTAGTCTTATTTTTAAGAGAGAGGAAAACCTTTAGCTTGTTCAATGTTAAATTCTTCCTCCAATTCACCATTTAGAAAAGCTAACTTAACATCCATTTGGTAGACCTTGATTTTTCTCGAGAAAGCTTAAAAGAGAAACACCTTGATACCTTCCATTCTAGAAACGGGAGAAAATGTTTCTTCAAAATTGCTTCCTTCAATAGTTATGATCCCCTTGAACTTGTTATGAAAATGCCATCTTGTTCAAACTATCTGTCTTTCAATCATAGACTTGTGCCATATACCTCTACATAGAAAGCCCTCTACAAACTTCAAGGTGTCAACAAGCCATATTGTTCAAAATAGTGAGTCACGTAATAGGCCATCTTGACTTGAGTCATTATCTGAAGAAACTACTAATTCCTTATGACCTTTTTCTTTTATGAATCCTAAAAGAACAAATCCTAAAAAATTCTAATCTACTTGGTCTTCTTGTACCTATTTCCTTTTCTAGATTTTCTTGTTCCTGCAATCATGAGCCATGTGGCCATTGTTATGACACTTGAATCATTCAATGTTTTCCATAGGTGATTCCATCTGATATTTTCAATTGCAGCCACTATGGCCATAGTTATGGGATTTGAAACATTCAATGTTTGGCCCATCTAACATGTATTCTCTTCTGACAAAATCATCATGGAAATCGTCTCATGAATTGCAAAATTGCTTCTAGGTTTTTGTAGATAATGATTGCACCTGTCAAAAACTTCACAATCCCCAGCCATATGTCTATAGTTAGCACATAGAAAGAAATAACCATCAAATGAACGTGTGTACCTGTATAATTCATTCAGAGGTGGTGGTCCTTGATAATTGTCCCTGTCAACAACTTTACAATCCTTGGCCATATGTCCAAAGTTAGCACATGAAAAAAAATAAACATTAAATAAATGAACATACCTAGAAGATTTTTCATTCTTCTTTAAAGGCAGCATTGTAGTTTGTTTTCTTACTTTATCCTTGATTGTTTTGGCATCATTATTTGGAGTTACAACATTATTCTTTGGTTCAATTCTCTTCTCAATCTCACTGTATGAAGATGTGGAGCTTGTACCTTCATTAATTGGATCCTTACCTGTTCTTTTTGCCAATTCTTTATCTGTCCTATCCATAACCTCTAAAATTTCCTTTTCTTTGAGCTCTTTGATCTCATTAAGCATTGCATCAAGCAATTCTTTATTTTGAGACAGATCTTATTGAAACCATCTTTTCAAGGTCTTCCTTCTTTTTTCTACAATGGTCTTCTATACTTCTTTGTTGAGGGCCTATATCTGTTCCTTCTGATCCTCATTTTCAATCTTGAGCCTGCTTAGTTCAGCTAAAGAGGTTTCCAATTCCTTTCACTTTTGGTCAACTATGGATATGTATCTTTGATAAGATTCCTTCCTTTCAATTTCTTCTTCCTACATCTGTTGTTTGAGATTGTTAATATCTGCAAACACTGTGTCGAGTTCTTGTTTCTTCTATTGAACGTCTCTCTTGTAGTCTTGTGTCTCTGTATTCTTTACTTCTTCCAATTCAGTCCCAAGACTGCTAATCATCTTCTCAGACCCTTCATTTTCTTTGATGAGTTCTTTTGATGTGTTCAATTCTTCTTCTAAACACCTTGTCTTTTCCTTTTGACTTTTTAATTACTTTATCACGCTTATCACTTGATTTTGAAACTTTGTCTTACCTATTTCTCCAGTTTCTTCATCATAATCAAAAGGATCTAAATTTTCAATAACATCTTGACCTGATTGCGTTGTTGAATAGATATTATGAAGCTTTTCCCAAAGAGATTTAATTGTTGAACATTGACCAACTTTTGTTCACAGAATTTGGAAAAACATTCAAAATTACATTCATGGCCTTTGAATTGTACCTTTTAGTTGCACCAGTAGATGTGTCTCCGGAAACAATGATATGATAGATCTGGGTTTCTCTCTGTTGTTATACAGATCTGTAGATATTATTTGTTATTATCCACCGCATTCATGTGTATTGGGCTCATTGTATTCTCTGCTGAAATATTTTTATGACGATCTACTAAAGAAGAAGATTTGAAAGGATTTCCCCCTAGTGGAGTTTTTCCCTAGTGTTGGACCAATATGTTATCTCTTATGGTTGTTTTGTTGTCTTCTTTATCACTACATATATTTTTCTTTCTTCAATTACATTTATGATTGATTATACTGCTAATAATTGGATGCAGTGTTAATATAATTTAACTAATACATCATAGAACAATTAGAAAATTTAGCATGGTATCAGAGCCAAGGTGAAAGACAAGCCAAAAAGAAGACAAGCTTTGAATCCCTCTCTTTCAGAAAGCAAAATTCCTATTCAAAGTCAAGATGTCGTCCTCTACCTTCAAGGAGCATGAAAAGTTTGGTGATGCATCAAACTTTGCTACATGGAAATTCATATTGGAAATCATAGCTGACAACAATGATGTGCTAGAATACATTCAAGGAAGGATGTCCGAGCCTCCAAAAAATGCTTTTGCTTCTCTCAAGAACAGGTACAATGAAGGCAAGTCTAAAGCAAAGAAAATTATAGTTGATGATTTACAAGATATTTTACTTTCTTATGTTGGGAATTTAAGAAAGTCTAATGATATGTATGACAAGATAAAAAGCATGTATGAAGTCAAAAACCTAAATGAGATCATCACTTGAAATATCAACTCAAGGAAACTAAGATGAAAAAAGGGTAATTTGTCCAATCTTACATTACGATGATCTCGCACCTTGGAGGTCAATTGTGGAGGGTTGGAGAAAATGTACCTGACAGGGAGCTAGTAGTTGTGACTCTTAGAGGTACCCCCCTATTTGGGAAACCTTCATTATTACTATCAACAACGGCAATTTCCTTCTTTCATTTGATGAAATTGTTGGAAAACTCACTAAAAAAGAATATAGGATGATAGCACAAGGAAGGATTCAAAAGCATGAAGAGTGAGATCCCGCTGCATAATTCACTCATGGAAAAAGAAGGAAGGAAATAGGAGGTTCATCAAGGAAGCCTCCTCAAAATACAAAAGGAAGGAATGATAGATCAGAATCTCATGTTGGATGCTTCAATTTTCATATGAAGGGTTACTATGCACAAGACCATCCTAAGAAAGTTAAGAGGCCATGCTAGAACACTAGAGGAAACTACAATAAAAAAAGAAGAAAAGACAATCAAAGAAACAATTGTGACAAAAGAGATGATAGAAGAAGAAGAGACTCATTAAGTGACCGTGAAGAAGATCATCCTACTCAAAAGAAGTCAAGGGCTTCCAAGTATGAAAGTAATGTTGTAAATAAATTTGAATACATTTTCATTTCTTCTCTTACTAGTTCTTCTCCACCAGATTCAAGGGATAGTTGGTTGGTTGATAGTGGGGCCACTCATCATTTCTCTGGTTATAAGGAAGTCCTCCCTAATCTGGTAGAGAGGGAGACTAAGCTCAAGATCCTTCTTGGAGACAAATCCACTCATCTCGTGAAAGGATTTGGATCCATCAAATTTCATTTGAATTTTGAGGAATTAGTTCTGCTGCACAATGTTATGTATGTACCTAGATTAATGAAGAATATGGTATCTATATCCACGTTGGAAGATAAAGGGATGAGGGTTTCCTTCATCAAAGTTAAATTTTTAACTTGGCCTGGAAATTCACCTATGATGGATGCCTTCACACTAGGATCAAGTTTTGAAGGACTCTATAGCGTCATTGGAAGACCTATCCTAGCATTGGTTCATAATACCAATCATTTGAGTGAATTATGACACCGTATACTGGCTCATCTTCACTATGACGCACTTCTGAAATTGAAGAAATTGGTCTTACTTTTCCTAATGTTCAAGCTGATCATGATGAATTTTATCCAGGTTATACAAGTGGAAAGAAAATAAGGGGACCATTTCCCTCTAGTAAGAACAAGTGTTGGGAACGGGTTCCCCCAAGAGCCAGTTTTGCGGCTAAAAGCCCATGTTTTGGGGCAGAAGGCCCAAATTTTGTAATAAAGATGTAAAATCTCTGCATTTTCTGGTTGAGGAGCATGAATATGTCAAAGGGGTGTCCACCCTTATTTTGTAAAGATGTCGGCTGTAAACATCTACCCATGGTTCGCGGACCATGGGATTGTATAAAAAGGAAGTCTTGGAAGAGTCTAAGAATATAATAGTAGTAGGAGAAGAAGAGTTTTTGGGTAATAAGTTCTTAGTGTTCTTGGGTCTTAGCGTAGGTAGAAGCTCTGCAACTGAGTGTGTGGAGGCCTAGGGTGGAAGTCCGCAGCTGAGTGCATGGACCACTGTAGCTGTGTGCGCAGGGTGGATAGAATCTGTACTGAACTTGAGATATCAATAAAGAGAAGTATTATGCAAATCACTGTGTATTTTGTCTTTGTCTAATGCATATGATTATATTATACGATCTAGGTTTGCATTATAATGTTTATTTAATACGTGAATGTATTCGATTATATCTGTTAATTGAACGTAAGAAAGAATAAAGGATTACGTGAAGGTAATTGTAAATGCATGCTAGATTAGGTAACACTTAAGATAATGTGGGAACTCATACAGTAATGTAGTCACATAGGAGCATAAGTGCCTGGACCTTGGGTTAGGGCTACATGGAGATCAGTTGGGTACCTTCGTGGAGGTACTGAAGGACAGAAGAGAAGGAACATCGATAAGCCATAAAATCTTATCGATTTGCATGAAGGTAGGATCAGGAAGTATAGATCGACATCACGACCATCTTAGGGTGCGGAAACCTAGTTCCTACATCCTCCCATATGGCTTCAGGTGAGACTGTAGTCTGCACTCTGCAGGCTATTGCCGAAAGGGCCATTAGTGTAGGGATTTTCTTGGCTGGCTAATGTTGAACCTAGCTCAGGGCCCATCAAGCCAACAAATGGTTCCATTGCCAACAACAGGATCTGAATGGGATCTGCATGAGAGATGTGTGATGTCGTATCATTAGAATCCAAATAAGAAAGAAATTGAAAGCTGGTTGGATAGAAAGATCCACGAATTCACGGCGCAATAAAACAATAATCTGTGATTGAAAAAAGAACAGTGGTTGGACAGATACCTGTACACAAAAATACACGAAAACTTCTTATGTTCCTTCCCGGGTGAGTTATATGAGTGGATTGCGAAGTTGGCAGACGGTCAAGGAAGGTGGAGGCTTTACAAGCTGATTGTTTGGACACCAGAGCTAGTAAGGAGGTTGGAGGCTTCTAAAGATAAGGTCATGTGCACTATCGATCATTGGCTTGACCGAATCATAGGAGGATTTGTGACGGAGTTTGCGGTCGATACCTCTGTCAATTACAGCAAAGTAGAGCACTGCTTCTTCAAAGGACTGCAAGGTAAGTATTTAAAATCAATGAATACTTGGATTAAGATGTTTTTGTCTGAACAATGAGTTATGCAGATATCTTGATGTTTGGAGCTACGCGAAGTGGAAAAACATTCAGGGATGGAGGAAGAAAAGGTACTGAGTATAGCCCACAAATTGGACCACTTTTAAGTGACAACGAAGGAACATTGCAGATTTCTCCCCTGAGAGCTAGTCAGTTGATAAGACAAGGGTTCCCGTGAATACCTACACCACCTCCACCCTCATCACATCCATCCACACCACCTCCATCCTCGCCTTCACCGCTCACCCCATCATCCACACCACCGCCACCTCCACTGTTCAATATGGTGAACTCCATAAAACTAACTTTATTCAAGGGCATAGGGAATGAGGACCCAGACTAATTTTGGTGTGTCATAAAGGCTATATGGGAAGCTCAGGGTGTCACAAATGATCACATGAAGAAGGTGATGCTGGTTAATTCTTTGCAGGATCACGCGCTAACCTGGTACATCAAGTACTCTAATGACAACTAGGCAGCTACACTAGCAGAGATCTAGACTGTGTTGAATAAAGAATTCAATATGCGTAAGTTTGAAGCGTAGTAGATTGTGGGATTCAAGGAAATCACGATGAAACCAAGTGAGACCCCTTAGGAGTTATATCAGAGATTGAAGTGTAAAATCCACGAAGCTAATATAAATTTGACAGATAGGCAGTGTCGCGAATGGTTCGTGGCTTCGCTTCTGCCTCACCTAAGGGTTGCACTGTCATAATAGAAGATTATGACTCAGAAAAAAGCCTTGGAGATTGCAATGAGACTATATGAAACGCCGATGCAAGATCTGAATCTGGGGGTTCAACAGATTCATGCAATATTGAAAAA
The DNA here is from genome assembly GCA_000404065.3 of Pinus taeda. Taxonomy (NCBI): domain Eukaryota; kingdom Viridiplantae; phylum Streptophyta; class Pinopsida; order Pinales; family Pinaceae; genus Pinus; species Pinus taeda. The sequence goes on along the minus strand of APFE031370068.1, from coordinate 32,705 downwards.
CCTTTGTCTTGAAATGAAAAGTCTGAAGCAAGACATAAATGCTCGGCCAGAGGCGCGCGAAGAGGTTTGGTGCATAAAATGGAAGAGTCAGGGGCATGAAAAGGATCACTGCCCAGTTTTTGCAAACTATGTTGCAGCGGGAGGACCAATGCCTCTACGACTGGAAGCTGCGGTAGGGCCAAGTACGGGGCCTACACTATGGTGTGCTATATGTCAGGTAGCAGGGAAACATACAACTAATAATTTCCATTTGCTACAGAAATTTGTACAAACACCACAACAAATGTTCTGCAATTTCTGTCAATTAGTAGGCCATGATGAGCGCAATTCTCAAAGTTTTGAATTGATGATGGATAGGACACCCGCATACAGAGTGCAGACATAAATGCAGCCTCTAGAACAAGGCATTGGGGGAATGCAAGGTGAGTATCAGGGGTGCGGTCAAGGCCGAGGTGGAGGAGGGCTTGGGAGAGGCCGAGGACAACTGATTTGTTACAATTATGGAGGCCTAGGACACTACGCGAGGGACTGTCTAAATCTGACGTGATTTTCATGCCGCTACTATACTCAGTTTGACCATACGACTAAGGATTGCCAATATTGCTGGGTAAGATTTGCAAAAAGGGGGTGCAACCTTCGCAACTGACGCAGAACCTCCAGATGATGAGGGCTGAGCCTCACGAGGAAGAACCTAAGGTAAACATTATGCTGTGGAGCAGAAGCATGATTGGGGAGGATAAAGGGAAGAAGCCTGTAGAAGGTGAATGAGTCTGCAAAGCACCAGAAAAGGAGACTCGATTTGATTTAGAGTGTGAAAAAGAACCATTTATGGAAGAAAATAAAAGCTTCACTAAGGCCTCTACCTCTAGAAGTCAGGAGAAACTAGTTGAATAAATGGACCCATCCATGATTACCGTGTTCTTGGAGACCTGTATGAAGTTGCTCCTTGAAAGTAAGGTTGTGAAGGGCCTGCAGGGAATGATCAATCGATGCACTGGTAAGGATGGTGCTACTAGTGAACTGTGCATGGTCAGGAAGCTTGGAAAGCACAAGGCAAGGACTGGGCAGGAGATGAGACTCACCGCACAAATAGGGGAATATGAGATGGACCAAGTTATCGTGGACCTAGGGTTTGACGCGAATGTTTTGCGAAAACAGACCTGGGAAAGAATGGGGAGACCCACGCTCCATGGTCTCTGATACAGTTAAGAATGTTGAATCAATTGAAAATTATCCCAATGGGGAGGTTGCAAGGGGTCACAGTTGACATCGAGGGTGCAAGTGCACTGGAATATTTTGAGGTAATAGAGATTTTGTATGATAGAAATCCCTACCCTGTGCTCCTTGCAATCGATTGGGCCACTGACATGAATGGGGTAATCAACCTGAATAAGTGGAAGACGATATTTGAAATTAAGTTTCTCCACATAGTGGTGCCATTGGATCCTACGGAGGGATCGTGCTATACAGAACCAGTTCGAGATTATGAAAGCGATGATGATCTAGACTAGATTTACAAGATAACAACATGAGATTAGGAGTGGGTGAATCTGACAGCGGACAAACATATTACATGGGATTGCGAAAGCTCCTGCACGTTAGATTGGGATGAATAACTGGAGCATTGGCAGAATCGGCTGCATGAAGTTTTGACGCTGCGTTGTAATATGATGACCAAGTCATTGTGTTGTGTGTCATCCGATGTTAAGGACCTACCTCATTGTGATGGGCTAATTTATGTTGATTTCTTTTTGGATGCATTTGAAAAAGAAGTACTGGGGAAACATCGCTTCCAGGCCTTGGACTAGGTACTGCATGCTACACCTACAAGATGGTGGGGTAGGCACAAGGATAGTTTCACTTATTGGCGTGACTTAGGAGGATGATGAGAATACATTTTGGGTAGCCAAAAGTGCAGATGACAGATAATTATGATGGAAGCGATGACCCGCATGATCATGTGGTTAAATGGAATAAGACTTATGACATGGAGCCCCAACATTAATGGGTGCATCTGTTTTGTCATACCCTGGGCATCATTCCAATGAATTGGTATTTGGAAACTGAGCTCCATCATGGCATTGAAGAATAGGACATCCTACACCAGGGATTTTTAATGATGTTCAACTTTGAGGATGGGTTTGACTTTATTGACGCGACACTACAGGAAGTTAAAGCAATGATCTTTACAATACCACAAGATCATTTGGACCTGATCCAACCTAATTGGACTACCCAATTGAGCCATGCACTGGAATGCTATAACGTGACTGTTGAAGAAGAAGATGAGGATCCCTAAAAATTTAATATTCTAGAAACTGAAGGTCACTACAAGGTTGAAGGTTCATAGATAGAGGATCCTGACATAACCACGGTGTTGAAAACCAGGTAGGTCAACATTGGCACAGAGGCGGAAATAAAATTCACAAAGATTGGGGACTATTGGGATGATGTGATAGTAGACAAGGTTGTTGAGCTCCTCCGAGAATATCAGGATTTGTTCCCCACAACGTTTTCTAATCTAAAAGGGATAATAGGAGACTTGGGTGTCATGAAGATCACCCTAAAACTGAACATGAAGCCCATAAAACAAATATCTTACTGCCTTAATCCTAAGTATAAGGAAAGGGTCTGTGCTGAGTTGGATAAGATGCTTGCAATAGGAATTATTGAACCAGTAGAAGAATCTGATTGGGTAAGCCCAATAGTGGTTCAGGAAAAGCAACAGAAAGAATAAATAAGGATATGCGTGGATCTCTGGAAGCTGAATGATGCTTGCGTGCATGACCCCTTCCCGACCCCATTCACTAATGAAGTCCTGGATAATGTAGGCGGCCAAGAAGCATACTCTTTCACTGATGGGTTCTCTAGGTATCATCAGATCAAAATCACACCTAAAGATAGAAGCAAGGTGACCTTTGTGATGGAATGGGGATGCTTTCAGTATACTGTAATGCCTTTTGGGCTGAAGAATGTGCCAGCAATATTTTCGTGTGTAGTCATTGCGCCATTCAAAAGCTTCATTCATAAGTTCCTGGAGGTGTACTTTGACAATTGGACAGTGTTTGGAATGGTTAAGCGTAATGTGGCAAGTTTGCACTTAATGTTAGATACATGTCAAAGATACAAGATCATGCTCAATCTAAAGAAGTGTTTGTTTTGTGTCCCTTTTTGGATCTTGTTAGGGCATGTGGTGTACAGACATGGATTGATGGTAGACCCCGTGAAGATCATGGTGATAATCAACTTGGATGAACCAAGGAATTTGAAACAGCTATGCGTAACCTTAGGGCATACTGGATACTATAGGAAGTTCATCAAGAGCTATGCCTAGATCACCGCACCCATGGAGAAGTTTTTGAAAAAAGATGCTATGTTCTATTGGAGTGATGAATGCCAGAAGAGCTTGGATGTGCTGAAAGATAAAATGGTCACTGCGCCAATCCTAGTCTTTCCAGACTGGAAGAAGAAATTTCATGTGCATGTGGATGCCTCATGTATCGCACTGGTTGTCGTGCTGACATAAGCAGACGAGGGGGAATTCAACCATCCTATAGCATTCGCGAGCAGAAAGCTGTCCAAGGCTAAGAAGAACTATTCCACTACAGACCATGAAGGACTAGCCACGGTATACGTGCTCCAAAAGTTCAAGCACTATTTTTTGGGTGGACATTTTAAAATGTATACAGATCATTCTGCATTAAAATACAATGTTAAGAAGCCTGTATTTGGGGGGAATATACAAGTGGTTGTTATTATTCTAGGACTATGATTTTGAAGTTATTGTGAAGCCTAGACGATTGAATGTGGGACCAGATCATCTATCACGCATCAAAATGGGAGAGGAGCCCACTAATTTTGAGAAAGGGTTTCCTGATGCATAGATCTTTGTGGTATGCATCGTGGATAGTTACTTTGAAGATATCATATAATTCCTAACAACAAGGACTTCTCTAGAAGGGTATACATGCCAGCAGAATAAGGAGTTAGTAGTGCATGCAACAGACTTCTCCGTCATTGCAGGAAATTTGTACAAAATGGGGTTAGTTGAAATATTGTGACGCTATGTACCTGACTTTGAGAGAAGGAACATCCTTGCAGAGGTTCATGAAGGAGCTGCAGGAGGACATTATGCAAGAAAAGAAACAACGCAAAAGTTTACGCATGCTGGATTATGGTGGCCAACTCTACATAAGGACGTGAAAGCATATTGTAGGGCCTGTGATGCATGTTAGAGGACTAGCAGGCCATCGTGGAGGGATGAACTACCTTTGATACCACAAGTGACATTACAACTGTTCAAGAAATGGGCGATTGACTTTATGGGACCAATTCACCCTCTGGGAACAAAAATAGGTTCGTGATACATCATCACCACAATAGAATACTTGACCAGGTGGTCAAAGGCATAGGCTATAAAGGACTGTACTAGTGCGAAAACATCGAAGTTTCTTTTTGAATACGTATTGACGAGATTTGGCCGTCCAAAGATCTTGATGAGCGAATACGGTAAGCACTTAATGAAACAATCAACGCGTTGACAGAAAATTTTTAGGTGTATCATTAGAAGGGCATGCCTTATCACCCGTAGGCTAATGGGATAGTGCAAGCATTCAATAAAATAATAGATAATGCACTGGCAACAATCTATAATTCTTAGAGAAGTGACTGGGATGTGTGCGTACCAGCGGTGCTATGGACCTACAGAATGACTTTCAAGAAGTTGACTAGGTAAATGCCTTTCAGACTTGTGTATGGCATAGAAGCTATGAGGCTAATGGAATACATTATACCTAGTCTGTGCATAGTGGCAATCATAGGAATGGTGGACCGCAGAGCCTTGGAAGAGAGGCTCGCGCAGCTAACAAAGCTTGAGGAGGACTGCTTTCTAGCTGGATTTCATCAACAAGTTCAAAAGGAGCGCAAAAAGGCATGGCATGATCGGCACATTAAACTACACACCTTCAAGGTAAATGATCTGGTTTTCCTATATGATAGCAAGTTTGTTAAATTTCCAAGGAAATTTAGGATGCATTAGCTGGGACCCTATGTCATCAAAGAGATTATCGACGGTGGAGTAGTTTAGTTGGTTAAGTTAAATGGGGAGCCCTTCCAAGGAAAGGTGAATGGTAGCCGATTGAAGCCATACACTAGTGATCCAGCTAGGTGACTATATGAAGGAAGCACAGTCTTAGCACTCCAGGCAGCTGAAAGGAGGCACGGGACTATGAAATACACTACCCAAGTTGGGGAATTGCGCGATAAAGAAACTACGTGAAATGAGAAAATGTCATAAAGACCACACAAGTGTGCAGAAGGTTGCACTACCTAGGATAAACCTACTTAGGTCAGTTGGAAAGTGATTGTTATAGTCATTGTTCATGATTTGACGATGAAAAAATGGCCAAATGGAGCGGGGAGGCAGCATTTAAGATGAAATTTCTGGGTGACATCCTTGAAAATCTGCTGCCAATCTAGCATTACTGAATTGATTTTGGAGGGAAGGGTCCAATTTGAATTCAAAATGGCCTATAAATTACATTTGGCTTCCCAATGAAGAACACTTGGCATTTTGAACATTGAGTTGTTGAGCTCTCATATGCATATGAACCATGAATTCTTTGAAGCTCTGATAGAGAGTTCGACGTTTGATAAATTGCCAAAGGAGACACAAGAACTGTTGAATAGTGTCATGTCGACACCGGAAGAAACTGTAGATATTGGGGAAGTAGTGATAGCCAAAGGGGCTATGCTAGAGGTTGCTATGGAAGCAAAGGGAACTTCTCCAAAGGTTGCAGAGATACCCAAGTCGCCCCAGTCACCTAAACCAAGGCATACCCAAAACCAGGAAGGCACAAAAGGTAATAAAGAAAAGTAGGCCACGACACCACTGGTGCGCACATCACCTAGGAGAAACCCACCAAAGGACAAGCCCACCGATCAACAAAAGGGAAAAACCATTAGCCTAAAATCGGAGGAGGAAGAAATTGAGGATATCCCAATGGATGATGAGGATCTTAGGATAGAAATGGAGGACGTTGAAGTTGAGGGGTCTGACCCATTACTAAATTTCCTGAGTATGTCCCTCCGCACAGGGGAAAGGCCGAGGTGCCTAAGGAGATTGACAAATGCAAGGTCACCTTTTACACACCTCTGCTGTCGGACAAGATTATTTTCGAAGGACTGTGCTTGGGGCAGATTCCAATGTTGAAATTGGAGGACTGGGACTTAGCTGACATTGAGTAATTCCCTCACTTAGCGACAAACAAGTTGATGCATTGTGTCCTCCATAAGACCGCTGGGATGACCACATTGGAAGCACGGAAGTGGCTCAAAGGAGTGGATAAGGTAGGCCAGCTCAACCTGCTATGGATGTGCACTACAATCGCACACCCATTACCTCGCTAGTAATCAAGCAGCTATTGTGCTTGGTACATGATGCGTGTCTATGGCTAGAGGAGCCAATACTCATCACTGATAGACTGATCCATAGGAACACGAGGTTTCCATATTCAAGGGAGAATCTAGCTTGATGTTTGGTGGAAAGGCAAGCAAGCTAGCCCTCACGGAGGCCATGAAGAAGAAGTTCGGCTTAGTAAATAAGTTGTGCGATTATGCGATTACAAGTATTTCCAACCCTACAGTCAAAGTGGCCACACAAATATTGGAAGGGAAGGTCATGTGGAAGTGTCACTACGATGAAGTACCGGTGCCTGTCGTAGCTCTTACAGCCCAATGCATGGAGGGGGTTCAGTTTAATTGGGCATGCTACCTCTGCGGTGAGTTACTTGCAAGCTATCGCGAGGTACAGGATCTTAGCAAGACCTTTTGTTATGTGTGGCTCTTGCTATCCATCATGTTGGTAGCCTAGGAGCTACCCGAAGATAGCCAATTTCCCTCAGTCACACCATACCTACCTAAGGCCGTGAAGTACAATTTTCTATGGGCAACTAAGGATCCTCAGCAGATCAAGGACAGTAAGATATTTTGGATCTTGATGGAGATGAACATGCATGTGGCCATCAACCGCAAGTCATGGTTGTCGCCTACTGTCTTTGATAAATTGCAGCTGTATGCAGAATTTAAGGTTGATTTCCACCATGTATCCATAAGGGCATGGAAGGACCCCGAGCAAAAGTGGCATGACTTGCCCTAGTTGGTGATAGATGATGCGATTCAAGCGGTTATTAACAGATGGCCGGTAGAATGGTACACTTCCTTGGACTTAACAATGGGATCTAGTAAGTTAGCCACGTAGCAGAAGAAGGATGAAGCCAAGCTCAAGATGGAGCAGCTGGCTGAGAAAAGGAGAAAGGAGGCTGAGAATAAGGCTAAGGTCAACCACACTGCCACACAAGAGACAAGCAGACATATAGGAGGAGAGGAGCACAACTCTTACAAAGAGAATTCACCCTCCCCAAAAGAAGAGGAAGAAGAGGACGATCAGATAGAGCCGGGAGGAGCGGACTCGTAGACACCTCCATTCCGTATCAAGCATCCAAGGGGACAAGAAAAATTAGGGCCACAAAAGAAGTCCAAGGCCAGTAAGACGTCCATGGACCCGATCACCCTAATAGAGGGGGGTCTGAACGACATTGGAGATACAGTGTCGGATGCCACTGCTGAACTGTTGTAGCAGTTTGAGTAGTAGGAGCAGTAGGCATTGGGGGTCATACAGGCAAATCCATGAGAGTTGCAGATTCGGGCATCACAGATCGTCCCGACGCCCAGAAAATTGGCCATTGATACTTCAGAAGCCACTGGGATGCTGCGTGCGAAGGACTCCAACTTGGTGTTCGTGGAACTCAGGGCCCACAAACACCGCGCTTTGAAGGTGATTAGCACGCAGAACATTAACAATGCTTAGATGGTTGTATAGCGAGATTCTTCCATCGCTACTACAAATGATGTGATTGATAAGAACGAGCGCATAGTCCAAGTCATGGAGGAAGCATGCCGAATGGTCCTGGAGTTGGCCATTCCTGCGAATGAGCCAGTAGATGTGCATGTTCGCAAACTCACTATAGGGGTGTGCGACGCCCACATAGAATTGGTAAAGGTTCAGTTGGAGCTAAACCTCCAAATTATAGAATTGCAGCAAAGGGCCTAGCCTTCAACTCCGTTAAAAGTCAAGGAGTAGCATGCGACTGCTATAACAAAGGAAATAATGGCAATAGAAAGTGCAGTGGTGGACTGCACGATGCTTTTTGAATAGTCGTTCGAAGTACTAACCAGCCTATAAGAAGACCCTGCTGTCCAGAGGCTAGAAACAGAGGCACAAGAGTTGCAGTAGTACTACGATGAGGTAAAAGGGACAACATGTACTATCTCCCTCGTAGAGAGACTCATGAAGCTGCAGGAGGCCAAGGCATTGAAGGAGCAGTTAGATGTAGCTCAGCACAAGGAGGCAGTGCTGAAGGCACACTTGAAGCCTTGGTTGGATGAGGCCTACTTGATTATGGCCTTCATTGAAGGAAAGTTGGCTAGTCTACAAGAGACTTAGCAGAAGCTTTAGGCTGACAATGTAGGGCCAACAATGGAGCATTTGGTCGAGGAAATAAAGTAGGCGACTACGCAGTGCAGTGCCGAGGTAGTAGTCGTGCAGCACAAGCTGGGGGTTCTTCACACCAAGACCTCTACACCCACAGAGTGACTCTAGGGCGAGTCACCATGTTTGTATTGGGGGCATGTTGGGAACAGGTTCCCCCAAGAGCTAGTTTTGGGGCTAAAAGCCCATGTTTTGGGGCGGAAGGCCCAAATTTTGTAATAAATATGTAAATTCTCTGCATTTTGTGGTCGTGAAGTGAGAAGATGACAAAGGGTTATTTGCCCTTGTTTTGTAAAGTCTCATGTTGGTTGTAAAGATCTACCCATGGTCTGCAAACCATGGGATTGTATAAAAAGGGAATCTTAGAAGAGTCTAAGAATATAACAGTAGTAGGAGAAGAATAGTTTTTGGGTAAGAAGTTCTAAGTGTTCTTGGGTCTTAGCATAGGTAAAGGCTCTGCAGCTGAGTGCGCAGAGGCCAAGGGTGGAACTCCATAGCTGAGTGCGCGGACTCCTGTAGTTGTGTGTGCAGGTTGGATAGAGTCTGTACTGAACTTGAGATATCAATAAAGAGAAGTATTCTGCAAATCACTGTGTATTTTTTCTTTGTTTAATGCATCTAATTATATTATATGATCTGGGTTTACATTATAATTTGTATTTAATGCACAAATGTATTCGATTATATCTATTAATTGAACGCAAGAAATAATAAAGGATTATGCAAAGGTAACTGTAAATGCATGGTAGATTAGATAACACTTAATATAACTTTGGAACTTATACAATAATGTAATCACAGAAGCGTGTAAGTGCCTGGACCTCGGGTTAGGGCTGCGCAAAGATTAGTTGGGTACCTTCACAAAGGTATTGAAGGACAAAAGAGAAGGAACATCGATAAGCCCTAAAATATTATCGATCTGCACGAAGGTAGGATTAGGAAGTATAGATCAGCATCACAACCATCTGAGGGTGCAAAAATCTGGTTCCTGCATCCCCCCATACTGCTTTGGGTGAGACTTCAGTCTGCACTTCACAAGATGATGTTGAAAGGGCCAATAATGTAGGGATTTGCTTGGCTGACTAACAGTGAACCTGGGTCAGGGCCCATCAAGCCAACAACAGGAAAAATGACATCCTCCATCTCATTCATTCTGATATATGTGGTATCATGGCTATACATTCTGTTTGTGGCGATCTCTACTACATCACCTTTTGTTGATGGTGTTGGGTTGTGTTATATTCTTTTCATGACTATTATTGATCATGATGTCAGGTTGTGTTATATGCGCCCTGGGGGGTGGTCACAGTGGGGGGTTTCCCCACCTGTCGAGGGTTATGGAGGGGGCTAGTAGGCCCCTTACACGGGGTCTAGGTCAGTGCCCTGGGAAAATAAATTGGACCCTATATTAGGTGGGCAGACCTACCTATGGTTTTGTGCATGGATTTTGCACATGGTTTTGGGCATGATGGTTTTATGTCCATGGTATTTTGTAGATCCGGTCAAGGGAACTATGGTTATGTTATAATATAGGGTTAATGGATTGGGGTTTATGGATGCTTCGACATGTATATATATGTATTGTAAAATTGAAAGGAATATAATGAAAAATCAATCTGGTAGTCTCGATTTTGGGATCTAGGGGAAAATATCTATGTATATATGTTTTATGTTTTATGCTCTCGCCATTTTTTGTTTTCTAATTTTAGAATTTGTATGCAGGTAATTTATTTATGGGGTTAAAACCTACATTTGGTATCAGAGTTGTTTTGGCTTCAAGGGGATGCCTTTGTTGCTGAGGGGTTTTTTTCTCGAGCTTGTGGTAGACCCTGTTCAGTGGGAGATCTGTGGGATTGATTCTTGTGGTGAAACAACATGGTCAGCAGTGGAAAGATAGATATCGAGAAATTTAATGGTCAGATTTTTGAGATGTGCAAACTAAAGATGGAGGATCTACTGGTGGATAAATATCAGTGGATCATGGTAGATCCCAGTACTAAATTGACAACAATGTCAGCTAAAGACTAGGTGAAGTTGGATCGGAAGGAAAAGAGAAAAATACGATTGTGTGTCTTAGATTTAGCATTGTTGAATGTATCAGGGGGAGCTTCGGCGAAGGCTTTGTGGGACAATTCAAGGACTTTGTACCAATCTAAGTCTCTCGTGAATAAACTGTTCCTACAGAAAAAATTATATAACCTGAGGATGAAATATGGAGACTTGGTGACAGAGCATCTGAATGCATTTAATATTGTGGTAAGGCAGTTATTATTTGTTGATATTAAAATTTCATATTAAAATCCCTTTGAATAAGTCTCAGTCGCATGGTTCATTCGTGACCCAATCTTTCCTTTCATTCACATCTTTCATCGATATTTTTCTCAATCATCATAATCATTCATGCCACATTTATACTTGCACATATAATCGCCCCTACCCTTACTATGGCCATTTGCGCACTCTACATCGCAAAAACCCCCATCGCATCATTATTCTCGTTGTGTATTTTGATAAGCAGAAATGCTCAAAGTATGCATAAATCCCTTTTTTGGGGCCTATCGCAACTAACACAATGAATTCATGGCTTCCAGACCTGGCAGGCTTTATTAACCCAAATGCATATATTTCGAGTCCAAAGCCCCGTCGCACATCGCATATTAGCAGAGCCCGGGCCTTATGCACAATACACGCAGCGATATGGTGGACCCGTCGAACCTTTCAAATATGATATATATGTAATTTCAGGTCTGAAGCCCCATCACTTATTGCTATCGGCGAGATCCCAGGCTTTTATATAGGGTGCTCCACTGTCTTACAAACCTGCTGATGATTATGAACTCGGGCATGTATTATTTCAAGTCCAGCCTTATGGCCGGACATAGGTTTTCCTATATAACCTTATGTCTTGCAAAAAATGTTAAGGTCGGGGCTTTTTGAAGAAAATCATACATGACGGACCTGGTGAGCCTATCGGATATGACATATATATATGTCGGGTCCAAGGGCCCATCGCATATCACAATCGGCCAAGGTCCAAGGTTTATATCTATATATATATATATATGCAACGCGCCTTGCGCATACCACAATCGGTGGGGTCCCGGGGCTTATATATATGTGGCACTCCCCTATACTCCAGATCTGATGGTTTATTAACCACAGTATATACATGTTTTGGGTTCAGGATCTATCAGTTATCGCTATCGGCAGGATCCAATATATACACATATAGCACACAATATCCTCCTAAACCCGCCAATGATTACAATGCTGAGCATATAAACTTTCAAGTCTGCAATTTGGATTCTCTGTGTTTTGTGACAGTTTTCAGTGTAAACCATGTTTAGCTGGCTAGGCTTAATCTATGCATAAAGCTAAAAACCAGGGGCGAATTCTTTCGCATTTGATGTGATAAACGTTCAATAGAGGAAATATTCATGTATTAAAGCATTTTTGTTGTATTTTTATAAGGGTGACTGGTGTCTCTTATTTCTGCAGGCCAGGAGTAACGAATGCACAAGAAGATCCGGAAAACCCTTATATACAAAGGTGTTCTATCGAAGGAGCCGGCCTTTGACATTTTCAGTTGGTTTCCAGGCATTACTTACATGTTATAAAAACAAAACTGTTCCAGATCGCATCATGAACAGGACACACAATCATCCTCTCTAATCAATAACCTTCAATGCCCAGGAAATGAAGCGCCCTAATGACAAGAAACGCCCTTTACTTGTCAACAGTGACACCGATTGTTTTCACCTGTTTCTTCTGATCGACATAATGAAGGAAGGTGAGGGAAGGCAAAGAGGCAAGGAAGATCGAGAGTGAGAGGCTTTTAGCATAAATATTACCTCCGGAGAGGAGAAAGGGCTTTGGCTTTTTGAGAAGGGTAGTGTTGCTTTATTGTGAATGAGGAGGATTAGTGTTTGAAGGAAGAAGGAGCCTTTAGTTTCAGACTGATTGTATTGTTTGGATTAGAGTGTTATTATTGGCATGAATGTAAATGTGATTTATATTTATGCATATTAATGACTTACAGTTCACTATTAATCTTGTTAAATTGAATGTGATTCAGTTTTATGGTTAAGTTGTGAATGGTCTTTGATTTGAAACTAAATTAAACATCAGTTGCAGTTTTAATTCCATAGAAGAATGTGGATTCCTATATGAGTAATTGGATTGCAGTTTAGCTTTAATACAGTCTTGTCCAGTTGTGAATTCAATGATTGATTCATTTGGACTTGAATCTATGCATGATGTTTAACCTTCCTTATCACACTCCCGTTGAACATATACATGATGTTTAAACCTCTGTATTATGCTCTTGCAGGATATATTAGAATAGCTAGGACTAGATTAGAGTAGTTAGGAGTAGCGTAGATAGGATTTAATACATAGAGGTTAATTGTTTCATTTTGTTGATTTAATTGAAGTCTTCCTCCTAGAAGCAATCTTTTGACATGTTCAAGCGGTTTACGGGGTCCCTTAAAACCCGTCAGAGCTAGCCATTCTTAATGAAAGTAGGTCTAATTGGGGCTTGCGATCGGGTTAGTTCCCCTTGTTGGCATATCAAACATTAGCCATGTCAACAAATTGGTGCTAGAAGGAGGCCCAGAACTGCCCTCTCCATCTTTTCAAGATTTCATCTATAAGTGCCACACATGGATTCAAAAGGATTAATGTATAGATTGTAAATCTTGGAGAGATCCTACCGCACATTTGAAAGAGCCTCATTTTAAAGACATAGAGACCCCTCTAAGTCCTATTTCCAGGTCACCCAAGGAAGAGAGACTGTGGGAGTATCCTATTGATGAGCCCCAAAAATGGGTAACTATATGGGCTCATTCTACCTTTTATTTCGACTTAATCCACCATTCTCATTAGTCTATTGCATGTTTTTTAATATATTTATGCTAATAGAGTGAATTGGTTTAGTCACTTTGCCATGAAGTCTAATGTGTGTTTTATGCAGATTTTTCGGACAATTTTGGACAAAGACAAGGAATTAATGAGCAAATGGCAGCCAAACTCGAGGAAAATAGGGAAGAGAAACTTGGAGCACAAAGGCCCACATTGATGATTCCAAGGGGAAGCCAAGCAAGTCAAGTAGGACTGTTGTTTATTTGCAATTTTGGGAAGCTGAGCTCCTTGATTTTAGGAGAGTTGTTGGAGACTCGATTTGTATAAATAGGGGGGCTTAGGGCCTCATTTTTTTTAGTTGGATGTTAGCTAGTTCTTAGTATATTTTCGCACTTTTGTGCAGCACATTAGTCAGCTTATTTTCGAGTTCTTTTTTAGAACAGTTTATGTGATGTAACTACTATTTTTTGATAAATAAATATGAAACAGTTTTTGAGCCAGCACTGATCTCTTTCAGAGGGCTGAAGCTCTTGGTTTAGGGCCCAACCCAAGCTGCCCAACACCTCCTTTGTGTACTTATATGCATTTGTTTCAAATCATGAGCTAATTTATGTTGCATAGGTTCACTTTACTTTGTTAGATTAGGTTTCTTGTGATGGTTAGTATAGTTGTTTTTCTTTCAAGTTGCTTAAGTAAGTTGCTACAGTGATAAAATAAGATCCAAAAAGGACATAACAGGCCCTGATCTCCTTTCTCCCTTCCTGGGACTATGATTTGAGGTCAAGGCACTACTGCTGCCACCAAAAACACAGTTTTTGCTCTTCCACGCAACTGCTAGTGTGATACTTTGAGTTGGAAAGGTTTATATTGGTTCAGGTTCATTTTCTTAGATCATTTCCTATTCTTTTTCCATAGTTCTCCCGCATGCTTTCTGTTCATAAAGTATTGTTCAACATTTTTCTATGTGTAGGTCAGAAATTAGGTCAAATTAGACAAAACTTTGTTTTTAACTCTTTCTTTGGTCAAGTTTTTATAAGTAAATGTGCAGATATTTTGCAAGACATATCAACTCACCATACCTCCATAAAATAGCTAGCACTAGCTCACTTCTCCTAGATTTCCCAACTCATTCACAACATTTCGCCAATCTGCCCTAATTTTTGCGTTTTTTCCATAAAGTTGCTTTCTTGCCATTTGAACAAATCCAACCATCATGTTCATCCCTGATCTTCCTTGAGAAGTTCTAGACACCTCAACACCTTCATCTAGCCTTCATTTCCCTTTTCCCATCATTTTTCCACCTTCAAAACTCCAAAAACAGCTTTCGGCCTCCTCCTGGAGATCCTCTTGTAGAACCTCTTGTAGATCCCCTGCAAGCTCCTGTAGAATTTCCTGTGAGTGATTTTTTGAAGTTTGATCACAGTGAAAGTCTTCAGAAAGGTACTAGAGGATTCTTAGGACCTCTCCACACCTTCCTCACCCTATGCAAAAGCCAACTCCATCTTCCTTTGCCGCCAAACCTTTGCACAGTCACACCAAGATAAATCACAAGCATAATAATTCCACATAAAACAATCAAAAGTACAAAAATATGATTTCTTCTAATTTCTTTTCAAAAGTAGCTTGAACCAATGCAATTTACCTTTTCAGTAATTAATGGCACTCATTTCATTAGTTTCCATCTCTTTTCTTGCAAAAGTAGGGTTAGTGGGTAAACTAGGGTTTGCTAGGGCTTGCTAGGGTTTGGGTTTCATTTCAAGTTTTCATTCTCTTTCTGCAAGTAGAATAGCCCTTGTAGAGTTAGTTTCATTCCATCACAGTTAAAGCTTCTTCTAAGAACGCATAGAATTTGTCTTAAGCTCTTAGCGAACTTACGCTAGCTGATCAAGTGACAGCCTATAGTAAGAGCTAGTACTTGTGCATACAACACCGTCGCTTCCAAGTTTGTTACGAACTACCGAGTTGATAAAAGTAAATAAGGAAGCCCCAAGAGTTGTAACATGATTGCTGCAATACTGGAGCTCACCGCCTATCACTCAGGAACAACTAGTCAAAGCACTTACTCAGGCTTACACTCGTTCCATCTCTTAGCTTCCCATCTTTCACTCTTTACCTTTGACAACTAAGTGAAAGCCAAGGATCTTTACCCTAAGTGAAGATACATCAACAACCACTTATCTTGAAGACATTATGTTAGAATCCTTGCAAAGTATCGACACCCCTTGGGAAGAAATTCCTGAGGATTCCCCTTCTAAAGGTAACTCCTCACTTGATTTTGAGAATCCTAATGGAGAAGCCTCCAACCAAAACTTCCCTGTCGATAGTATGGCCAATGTTCCCCCTCTAGGTTGGAATCAGCTTCCACCTCCTCTGCTGGGTGGGAATCAACCCCCACCTCCTCCAGGAGCACTCCCTCCTTGGCTTGCATAGGATGCTATAGCGGTACCCTGGCAGCAACATCCCTTACCCAAAAATACAGAAAGAGTGTTACCCAATTTCGACCCTGAGCGGGGAGATACCACTGATAACCATATTTGCTCTTTTTTCCTAGTCTTGCATAGGTTGGGGTCACCGATGAAGATGTGGTGTGCCGCCTGTTCTCTTTTACTTTGAATGGTTCAGCCTCCACATGGTATTTCAGCTTGAGAATAGGGTCAATCACCTCTTGGGATGCTTTTCAATAGGCCTTTCTAGACAAGTTTGGTGATGACAAAACACCTACGGCCTTAGTTTTAGAACCATCCCATCTAAAAATGGAAACCAAGGAGAAGGTTAAGGATTTTAACATCCGGTTTAACACCTTGCTCAATAGAATTTCAGCCACCACTAAACCTACTGAAGAGGTGTTAATGGAATTCTATATCTCTGCTCTCCATGTCCCTATAGTGATGTGGGTTAAAAGGAGTAATGTGTAAACCTTACAAGGTGCTATTGATGCAGTGGTGAAAGTTCAAAATGAAATGATCAGACCCACAACATGGCACCCTACAACTGGAGAAAAGAAAGCCTCTCAGACATCCAAGAAGAATAATGGAAATAATAAAGAAGGGGCTGAAACTAAATAAAAGGACACCGCGGATGTGGAAGGGTTGAATCAGATCATTAAGAAACTTACGAACACAGTCATTGATATGAAAATGAATCATGGAGAGAGTACTAGTGGTAATGGAGGAGACTCTAACAACATAAAGCCCTTCAAGCCTTTCTATCGTAATAAAATAGAAGGTGGTCATGGCTAGCTTGCATTGCCTGCTCCACCTAATGAAGGGGCTTTAAACACAGAAGAATTGGTTCTGATTGGATCACTCCTCAATAAAGAAGAACCTATACTAGAGCTCGAACTAGAACAAGGAGATGAGGAGGAATACCAAGTAGAAGAACCCTCAGAAGAGGAATCCCAGATTAATGTGTTGTGGGATTTCCATAGTAATGAGAATGATGACAAGGGAGATAACCCCATAGAAATCAACTCTAATGAAATCCACACGTGAAGTAAAGGGCCACTCCCAAGTGCGATAAAACCCATATACTGGATCAAGCAATTTGCTTGCCCTGTGAAAACATCTGCTCCCAAAGTTTTTATTGGAAAAGATAGATCTATTGGTGATTCCAGGAATACCCCAGTTGCAAACCATCCAGAAAAGGATAAGACATCTCCCACTGCAACAAAATCCCTTACCCAAAAATACAGAAAGAGTGTTACCTAATTTCGACCCTGAGCGGGGAGATACCACTGATAACCATATTTGCTCTTTTTTCCTAGTCTTGCATAGGTTGGCAGTCACCGATGAAGATGTGGTGTGCCGCCTGTTCTCTTTTACTTTGAATGGTTCAGCCTCCACATGGTATTTCAGCTTGAGAATAGGGTCAATCACCTCTTGGGATGCTTTTCAATAGGCCTTTCTAGACAAGTTTTGTGATGACAAAACACCTACGGCCTTAGTTTTAGAACCATCCCATCTAAAAATGGAAACCAAGGAGAAGGTTAAGGATTTTAACATCCGGTTTAACACCTTGCTCAATAGAATTCCAGCCACCACTAGACTTACTGAAGAGGTGTTAATGGAATTCTATATCTCTGCTCTTCATGTTCCTATAGTGATGTGGGTTAAAAGGAGTAATGCGTAAACCTTACAAGGTGCTATTGATGAAGTGGTGAAAGTTCAAAATGAAATGATCAGACCCACAGCATGGCACCCTACAACTGGAGAAAAGAAAGCCTCTCAGACATCCAAGAAGAATAATGGAAATGATAACAAAGGGGCTGAAACTAAAGAAAGGACACCGCGGATGTGGAAGGGTTGAATCAGATCATTAAGAAACTTACGAACATAGTCAATTATATGAAAAGGAATCATGGAGAGAGTACTAGTGGTAATGGAGGAGACTCTAACAACATAAAGCCCTTCAAGCCTTTATATCGTAAGAAAATAGAAGGTGGTCATGGCTATCTTGCATTGCTTGCTCCACCTAATGAAGGGGCTTTAAACACAGAAGAATTGGTTCTGATTGGATCGCTCCTCAATAAAGAAGAACCTATACTAGAGCTTGAACTAGAACAAGGAGATGAGGAGGAATACCAAGTAGAAGAACACTCAGAAGAGGAATCCCAGATTAATGTGTTGTGGGATTTCCATAGTAATGGGAATGATGACAAGGGAGATAACCCCATAGAAATTAACTCTAATGAAATCCACACGCGAAGTAAAGGGCCGCTCCCAAGTGCGATAAAACCCATATACTGGATCAAGCAAGTTGCTTTCCCTGTGAAAACATCTGCTCCCAAAGTTTCTATTGGAAAAGATAGATCTATTGGTGATTCCAGGAATACCCCAGTTGCAAACCATCCAGAAAAGGATAAGACATCTCCCACTGCAACTAAGGTGACTCAAGGTGGTAAACCCCCATCGAAGAATGGAAAAACAAGTATGTTTACCCTGCCCTGTCCTGTTTATAACATTGACTACAATATTGTAGATGATATCAAGAATTCAAGGGCTAATATCACATATTTTGACTTGTTAAAATTAATGCAACAAAGAGATTTGTTGTTGAAAGCTACGAATGAGAGAAACTGCAAAACCCCCACCACCTCAAGCACCCAAACCAAGAAGCCAACGTCCAAACCTGTTAGTACCACTAGTGCAGCCCAAATATTGTTAGCTATGGAGGCCACGTTATCTAAAATGAGTTGAAAATCCCAAGATGTCAGCGTAGCCATGATAGGGAGGAAATTAAAATCTATGACTCCACCGTTCCTCATCACATTTGAGATTTTCAACATGAACATCCATAACTGCTTGGTAGACTCTAGCGCTTCGTCCATTGTTATGCCTTACGTTGTTGCTAAGATACTTTAGGCAATACCCGATAAAATTGAAACTTGAATTATGTAGTTGGATAGAACGAATGTGAGAGTTATTGGGGAGCTGAAAGATGTGTTGATTTGGATGGCTACCAAGCCTCAATACACTCAAGTCATTGACATAGTGGTAGTGGATATACCTAAGGCTTATGGGATGTTACTTAGTAGGGACTAGTCATCAAATCTAAATGGATATTTCTCAACTGATTGGTCCCATCTTTTGTTGCCTCAGAGGGGAAAAAGTGATATGCTGAGAGTGGACCGGGAAAGATACATGAAGTACGTAGTATCAGAACCAAACAGCTCCAATGAACCTGTAATGTTCTATAACTCTATCCTTGGGAATTATAGTTCCAATGTTTATACCATGGAAACATGTTTGAGAGTGCCATGCAGAAACAGTCAAGGAGGATTGGACAAACACACAGTTGGAAGAAAGAGTTGAACACCCCCACAACCCAACTGATGAATTGCCTTGTATTGTACTAGATGATAGGACTAATTGCATAAAAAGTAGTTCTTTTTGCGTAACATTAGAGTTTATTTTCTAGACACTCCACTTTAATGACTCTAACTCTCTTGAAAGTGCAGATGTTGGGAGCATTTTCATTGACCCACTAGTGAACCAATGTTTAACGGTCAGTCATTTGGAATGCACGTGCACCAGTAATACAGTAGAACATAAAGGCTTGCTAAAAAGCCTGAGAAGAGCCACTGAAAGGAACATAAAAAATATCAGAGCTTTTGATAACCCACAGATAATGGTGGACCAGGTAAAGACAAAGATACACTACAGTCTACCACACCTGGTGAGGTACCAACATGAGGTATGGAGTTTAATTTACAATTTTGATTCTTTCAATGTCATATATATACCTCGAAAGTGTAACCACAATGCTGATCTGATGATTACTATGGTTGTGAAACTTTTGCCTAATCTTAGATTAAACAGGAATATATTTCATGTTGAATTAATTTTTAGATCATTCGTAACTGATAACATCTCAAATTCATAGGTGTTCGAAGGTGACAATCAAATTCGCGAGTTCCTGCATTGTGAAACAACACTAAAAAACACAACCATTAACAAAAAAGATCATGACAAACTTATAAATAGAAGTGAAGACAAGGTGATATCTTTTCGAGAAATTTATTTACTTTTCATCTCTCATAAGTGAGCCAATAGGAAAGCACACAAAATTACAACACTCTTGGTTGAGCCCATTCCAAGTTGTGGAAAAAATTGGTCATGGAATTTATAGATTGAAAACCTTACAGGGAGAAACTAAAAAACTCCCTGTTAATGGCCGGCATCTCAAGAGATACTTCCAGTAGCCACCACATGGTGGTTATCCCCTGAGTAGGTTAGAATTCATTTCATTTTGCTATTAGTATGGCTGTATTCCTGTCCTTTCTCTTGTTTTCTACAAAGTCCATTTTCCTACTGTTTTGAATCACATTCCTTTTTAGCCAGCTGATGGTGGTCCTCCAGTCTCATTCTATCTTTCAGAATTTCCCTCATTCACCACTCTCAGCCTTTCCCTTCTGCATTAACTTGATGATGATTCCGTTGTTCCTGAGTCCATCATTTCCCTGCCAATCAAACAGAATTTCAATCATCCCATGAGAACTTGAAAATCAGTTGTAGAATTCAAACCAAGCCACTCATTGACATCTGTTGAGAACTGGGTGAGATCTGTTGATAACCTAAACATCCGGAGCATGTGGGGGCATATTTATAAAATAAGAATGTGTAACTACAATTGGATTGGCATGGAGGGATGCTGCATTTTGAATAAATCCCACTCAGACCTAGCATATACTTGCCTATAAGGTTACAGTCATTCTCCATTGGTCCCATCCACCACACTAAATTGTCCAATACCTATTATTCATAAGTAAACCTCCTTTCATGGGATAAGCTCACTGTCATATACCCTATGGAAAATCCAATTGTGCTCTAGTCTTTGTGCCTAAAACTAGAAGGACTTATCTAAAAAGGAAAGAAATGCCAAGTCCTTGTGCAAATCTGGAAGAGCAGGTTGTTTGGGAAGGCAATTAGAGTAAGGATTGTTGTTGGGCTCAGATTACTGGTTGACACAGCAAGCCCAACCTTGCTTAAGCGGTTTAAAAATATGGCATGATCCATGACTGCGCCCCACTCAACCAATGAAAATATAGCACTAAAATTCTCATATAAAGTGCAAGATAAACATGTCTACATCAATTTTGATGAGCGATAAAGTGCTGAGGTACACACCTAAACAGGTATGGATAGACCAGTGCTAGCCCCAAATGCATTTTTGAAAGTGGGAAACAGGTAAAGGAAGGTCAATAAACCCCACAAAATGACCATTGGAGAATGCCTATCTAAACCCTATCAATCAGTAGAAGCTATTTGTCTTTATCCCATCTAAAGCAAGTAATGTTGAAGTGGAACCCATGCCTATCCCTCTTTATAGTTTGCATTTCAAGTTTATCTTAATACCCTAATGTGTTATTGATCCAAGGTTTATTTGGAAACATAGATTCTAGTTCGCCCAACGGTTCGCCATTTGTTGTGGCCACAACCACCACCCTATTAAAACTTGCCCTGGTAGAAATTTTGATTGGGTCCCCCTAGAAGTTTAATCTTCCAGCTCTCTGAATGATCCATTTTATCCCAAAGAATTTAACTGGTTGCCAAGTCAAAGCTTCAATTTCTAAATGGATAAAATCCCCTTGAATAAGTCTCTGTCTCATGGTTCATTCATGACCCAGTCATGCCTTTCATTCACATCTTTCATCGGGATTTTTCTCAATCATCATAATCATTCATGGCACATTTATACTTGTACATATAATCACCCCTACCCTTACTATGGCCGTTTGCAAACTCTACATCGCAAAAAACCCCATTGCATCATTATTCCTGTTGTGGTCTTTCATAAGAAGAAACACTCAAAGTATACAAAAATCCATTTTTTGGGGCCTATCACAACTATCACAATGCATTCATGGCTTTCGAACCCAGTAGGATTTATTAACCCAAATGCATATATTTCAGGTTCAGAGCCTTGTCACACATTGCATATCGGCAGAGCTCAGGCCTTATGCACAATACGTGCAGCGATATGGTAGACTTGTCGAACCTTTCAAATATGATATATATGTATTTTCAGGTCTGAAGCCCCGTCACTTATCGCTATCGGCGAGATCCCAGGATTTTATATAAGGCACTCCACTGTCTTCCAAACCCGTTGATGATTACGAACTCGGGCATGTATTATTTCAAGTCCAGTCTTACGACCGGACGTGGGTTTTCTTATATAACCTTGTGTCTCGCAAAAAATGTTAAGGTTAGGGCTTGTCAAAGAAAATCATACATAGCGGACCCAGTGAGCCTATTGAATATGACATATATATATGTCAGGTCCGAGGGCCCATCACACATCGCAATCGACCAAGGTCTAAGTTTTATATATATACAGCGTGCCTTATTAACCGGACCCGCCGACATTATTAACCACAATCTATATTCATTTCAGGTCTGCCTCCCATACTGCATACTATAATTGGTGGGGTCTCGGGGCATATATATATGTGGTGCTCCCCTATACTCTAGACCCAATGGTTTATTAACTGCGATATATACATGTTTCGGGTCTGGGATCTATCGCTTATTGCTATCGATGGGATCCAGTATATACACATATAGCGCACCATAACCTCCCAGACCCGCCGATGATTACAATACTGAACATATAAACTTTCAAGTCTGCAATTTGGATTCGGTTGTGTGTTTTGTGATAGTTTTCAGTGTAAACCGAGTTTGGCTGGCTAGGGTTAATCTATGCAGAAAGCCAAAAACCAAGGGCCAATTCTTTCACGTTTGATGTGATAAACGTTCAATAAAGGCAATATTCATGTTTTAAATCATTTTTGTTGTACTTTTATAAGCGTGACTGGTGTCTCTTATTTCCGCAGGCTAGGAGTAACGAATGCACAAGCAGATTCGGAAAACCCTTATATGGAAAGGTGTTATTTCGAAAGAGCCAGCCTTTGAGATTTTTAGTTGGTTTCCAAGCATTTATTGCGTGTTCCAAAAGCGAAACTGCTCCAGATCGCATCATGAATAGGACACACAGTCATCCTCTCTAATCAATAACCATTCATTGCCCAGGAAATGAAGCGCCCTAATGACAAGAAACACCCTTTACATGTCAACAGTGACATCAACTATTTTCACCTGTTTCTTCGGATCGACGTAATGAAGGAAGGTGAGGGAAGGCGAAGAGTCAGGGAAGACTGAGAGCAATAGGCTTTTAGCATAAATATTACCTTTGAAGAGGAGAAGGGGCTTTGGATTTTCGAGAAGGGCAGTGTTGCTTTATTGTGAATGAGGAGTATTGGTTTTTGATGGAAGAAGGAGCCTTTACTTTCAGACTGATTGTATTGTTTGGATCATAGTGTTATTACTGGCATGAATGTAAATGTGATTTATATTTATGCATATTAATGACTTACAGTTCACTATTAGTCATGTTAAATTGAATGTGATTCAGTTTCATGGTTAAGTTGTGAATGGTCTCTGATTTGAAACTAAATTAAATATCAGTTGCAGTTTTAATTCCATAGAAGAATGTGGAATCCTATATGAGTAATTGGATTGCAATTTATCTTTAATACAGTCTTGTCCAGTTGTGAATTCAATGATTGATTCATTTGGACTTAAATCTATGCATGATGTTTAACCTTCCTTATCACACTCCTGCTCAACATATACATGATGTTTAAACCTCTGTATTATGCTCTTGCACGATAGATTAGAGTGGCTAGGACTAGATTAGAGTAGTTAGGAGTATCATAGATAGGATTTAATACATAGAAGTTAGCTGTTTCATTTTGTTGATTTAACTAAAGTCTTCCTCCCAGAAGTAATCTTTTGACATGTTCAAGCGGTTTACAGGGTCCCTTAAAACCCATCGGAGCTAGCCATTCCAAACGAAAGTAGGTCTAATTGGGGCTTGCAATCAGGTTAGTTCCCCTTGTTGGCATAGCGAACATTAGCCATGTCAACAGGTGAAAAACCAGACAAAGAAGAGGATAAAGGTGTTGAGAAAAGATAACGGTGGAGAGTTTTGCGAGAAGGAATTTTAAGAGTTCTGTAATAAGTGTGGTATAACATGGAAAAAGACTACTCCATACACACGTGAGAAAAATGGAGTTGTAGAAAGAATGAGAAATACATTGATGGAAAGGGCAAGAAGTATACTCAATGACACCCACTTAGGACAAGAATTCTGGCAGAGGCGGTGGAGACTGCATGTTACCTAGTTAACAGATCACCTTCATCAGTGTTGGAGGATAAGACTCCATAAGAGGTATGGACTGGTAAGAAACCTTTTCATTCACATCTAAGGGTATTTGGATGTGATGCATAAGTACATGTTCCAAAGGATAAAAGAACAAAGATGGATAGTAAATCTAAAAAGTGCATCTTTATTGGGTATAAGGATGGTTTAAAAGGTTATAAGCATTGGAACCCAGAAAAAAGGAAGGTTGTGTACAACCAAGATGTGGTGTTTAGAGAGGTGAAAGATGTTATTAAACATGAATTCCTACCAAAGGAACCTAAGAATATAGAGTTTGAGCTAAAGGAGGAAGAATCAAACTCTATAGCAGAAGAGGAACCAAAAGATGAAGAGCCGCAAACTCTGGTTGTGAGAAGATTGGTTCAAGAAAGAAGGCATCCAGAAAGGTATAGTCCATCTGCTTTCTGTTCACATTTTTCTTTATCTATTACTGATGATGATCCAATAACTGTGAGGGAAGCAGTAGATTCAAAGGATTACAAACTCTAAAAAGAGTTCATGGTTGATGAATTGGCATCTTTGCACAAAAATGAGGCTTGGGATCTGGTGGAGTTTCCGGTTAGAAGAAAACCCAATAGCAACAAACGGTTGTTTAAGAAGAAGATGAATGCAAAAGGAAAGGTAGAGAAATAAAAAGCTTGGTTGGTAGCAAAAAGTTATTCCCGTGTGTAAGGAATTTATTTTGGTGAATTTTTTTAATCTGTTGACGCTGCTTTTGATTTTGAGGTAAAGCAGATGGATGTGAAGACAACATTTCTTCATGGGGATCTGGAAGAAGAGATCTACATGAAGAAACCCGAAGTCTTTGCGGTGAAGGATAAGAAATAACTGGTATGAAAGTTAAGAAATTCTATGTATGGGTTAAAACAGTCCCCAAGGATGTAGTATCAAAAATTTGATAAATATATGCGGGGACTTGGCTTCACCAGAAGCAAAGAAGATCATTGTGTGTATTTTAAATTAATTGGTGATCATGTTATTTATCTAGTCTTATATGTTGATGATATGTTGCTGGTTGGAAATGACAAAGAAATTATCCAGGATTTGAAGACCCTATTGTCCTCCAAATTCGACGTGAAATATCTTGGTGCTACAAACTATATTTTGGGCATGGAAATTAAACGAAATTGGGCAAAAACGAAGCTCTGGTTAAACCATAGGAAGTATGTTGAGACAATACTGCATAGGTTTAATATTCAAGATAGTAAACTGGTGAAGGTTTCTATTCCTGTAGGTGTAAAGTTATCTGTTGAACAGTGTCCCAAGACACACGAAGAGGAAGAGGACACGTCTCGTGTTCCATATGGAAGTGCAGTTGGTAGCCTGATAATTCAATGATCTGTACTAGACAATATGTTATCACTTAGAACTGTAAACATTTGTATATAACCCTTTGCCCAAGTCCAATGCCTAAAATGGGTGTTAAAATTGTTTTTAGTCTATGTTTCTTACTTAGGGTTGAAGCTTTAAAGATGTTTGATGTAAATCGTACTCTAATCCTATCAGTCATCCTCCACCATCATGCTTCCATAAGACATGTCTTGTCTAATCCATGTCACCGATCCTTTCCGCAATTTCGCAGCGCAGTCTCTTATTGGTCCGTTTCATTGCATAATCATTGTTCAGCCATTTTGCAGCATCACCATCAAGCCGTTTCGCAGCGCATTATGACAATTCAAAACTAAACGCGCTGCGAAATTGCAGATTCGTGCGTTTTGCAACGAATATTTCTAAAAAGGTCAAGTCCGTTAATGAGTCACCCTTCCCATCCTCTCATGTCAATTTTTCGTACCTCCCAAACGCTCATGAACCATCACTCCACTAATAGATTTGCAGACATGCGCATCAGTATCAATCCAAATGAGTTTTACTATGCATAGATCTTTGTGATAATCGTGAATGTACATAAGTGACCAGCCCGTGTGATGATTATATGTGAGTTTGCAAGTGAAGCCGCTTTCAAGAGAGCCTGTTTCAAGCGAGGCTGAGCCAAAAAAAGAAAGGATCGAATTACTATTCCAGTTGAAGTTTTTGTTCACTGTCAGTGCGAAGGTTTCAAAGGCGAGATGGAGAAGAGAGAACACCGGTTTGGAAAATGCCAGAGAACAGAGCCTGAAGGTTTAGACTTAGCATTAAGAGATGAGGGTGTGAAGAAAGCCTTCCAGGATGCCAGCTGTTGGAATTTCTGCAAGAAACTGCAGGGTGGCCATGCTCAGGTAACAAAGGATTTTGCTTTAAACTTCACCGGTTTGAATTCTAAAATAGCTATGTTAGAGTAAGTGTCTCAGAGGAAATAGTTCAGTAACTGAGATCCCAAGAGGGGACAGGAAATGGTTAAAAACTTCAAGTTTCGGATATGAGTCCAGCAAAGAATCTTGAAAGAGGCTATGTGAAGAGGACCCGACAAAAGCAGTGCAGAACTATGTTTAGGACATTAGCCCTGCTTCCACCTTGTATCAGAAGTACTAACTTGTGAGGGAGATTTACAAATTCATTCCTACCACTTCAAGTGCTGTTGCATTTTACTGGTAAAGCTCCCATAGACATTCCCTTTTACTTGTTTCGAAGTCTGAGCAAAATGTGTGACAAAGTGCAATTAAGAAAGGATGACTGTGACATCTCTATTTCACCATGGTCGGTCAAGTTTTTTAGTTTGAATGGTCTTTCAGAAAATAGGCAGGATTGGGACTCGTCTTTTCATGGGGTTTTCAAAGTAAACAGGTCGATCACAGCCCGGTTAGAGAAAAAGAGCAGTCAGTTGAAGATGTCAGTTGAAGAGCCAGATTGCTGACTTCAGAAGAAGCTAGGATGAAGGAAGGTAAAATCACAGTTAAGAAAGTCAGTCAAGCCACTGGTTAGTAAAGAACAACCTCAGCCACCAGCAAAATGAGAAGCCCAGCATAAGAAGACTGTACCTGGGCCAAAAGAATCTGAAAAAGTGTTAAGGGTGAGGACAAGGAGTCAAATAATCAAAGAAAAAGGCAAAGCAGTGGCTGTTGAGGAAAGCCCGGTATCAAAGGCCAGCTTGAATGATTTGCTGGAAGCTATTGAGTTTGAGCAAGTTGAGCCAACGCACATTGAACCAATGCACATTGACTTGACACAGTCAACTCCGGAAAGCACTAAGAAATCTAAAGCTTCAAAGAGACTGAGGTTTGATGAACCAGGGGATGAGTTTATCTTCAAACCAAGAAGACCTCTCACAAGAAAGCAAACAAGGGAAGCTGAGAAACTGCCCAGAACAGAGGAGGCAAAGGAAATAAAGAAAAGACCTCTCACAAGAAAGCAAGCAAGGGAAGCTGAGAAACTGCCCAGAACAAAGGAGGCAAAGGAAATCAAGAAAAAAGGTTCAAATAGAAAAGTCATTATTTCCCAAGGAGGAAATATTATAGCCATAAAGGACCAGTTGGAGGCAACTGAAAGTGAAATTGCTAAGATGAAGAGTGCCACCAGAGAGGTTGCAGTCAGGTATGCAAACTATCGAAGAGCTATGTTGAAAGGGAGTAAAAACCTAGTAGGCCAGGTGGATTCAGTGGCAGATGTTTACACATGGACAGTCCCAGCTCTTAAATAGGCCAAAGTCATCAAAAAGACAAACATGCATTTAAGAGCTAAAAACAAAGCCATGAGAAAGGAGGTTGCAAAATTGAAGGCACAACTAAGTAAATTAGTTGCTAAATGAAATTGCTGATTCCAAGTAAGGTGTTGTTCTAAAGTTTTGTAAAATTTTGCTTAAGTTCATTATTTTGAAGGCATGTAAACCCGGCTATACATATCCAAGGTAAAAAGGAATTTTGAAATCAGGTGGCAGAGCAGTTAAAATCACAGAGAGAATTGAAATTGTTTAAAACAATTTCGCAGTTTCGCAGCGCGCTGCGAAACTGCTGTAGGTGTTGATTTTAAATGCAGACAAACAGTTTGGTAAGATGATTAGAAATTTTCTAAAGGAAACACCTGAAGGATGTGTAGAAGACCACATGAAACCATCACAGCCATTCAGATCAAGACAGGAGTACCTTTAAAAAGGTGAAATGTTTTGACTCAAGGGTAAAGTTTTTGTTATAAAGTCACTTTATTGCTAGTCATAAGGTGTTGAATGAATTGCATATATGGAATTTCGACTTACACACTTGGCCATCGATGGAGCATCCAATTCATCAGGAAACATGGTGATGTTCTATTGTTTTTGGTTATTAAAGAGACTTAAAGTACATGCTGCTGCATTTTCGAAGTGATGGGGGACCGGAACCGAAAAGTAAGGGATATTCTCAGCCAACACGGAGCAGATTAAAGCCTTCAGTATCCAAAGCCAACATGGGGCATTAACTGCTCATCGCATTCCATCTCAGCCAAATGAAAAAGAAACCAGGTGTCAAAGCTACAAGGAGGAATCATTCTACGAAAGAGATAGAGTTAGAGTTATAATTAGATTAGAACTCTTTAGAACTTCTGTTAGTGGTTGTTGTATTAAATAAGTTTGTTAAAAACAGATAAGGGTCATTAGTGACAGTCATCGAGCTCCCCTCATGCTAGAGGAGGAAGCTCCAAGTAGTTAGAGTTATATTTCTATATATAGTTGAATCATCTATGTAACAGGGGTTGGATATTTTGAGAAACAGAGTATTGCTTTGGCTTGTGTAAAAACTCAGTTTGGTAATATAATTTGCTGCTTATCTTCTCAGGATTCTTAAAGTGTTTCAAATGCTCAAGATATGTGGTTTTGTTTTATGTTTAATGTTTTTATAGTTGTATGAATACACAATCACTCAGAATTCACTTATGCTGCTCTAATTTCCTGTGTGTATTTGTAAGCTGAGGTTTCTATGAGATGATGTTTTGAGTATTTAAACATTACATGCCCTGACTTCTATGCATGAGCAGTGTTATATCTAACTGAATATGATCAACTCCATAAGCCCAATGGAAGTCTTTGAAATGTCTATCCAGCCAACCTGTCTATTAAATTACTTTACTAGAGTTAGCCCTCTTATCAACAAACAAAATTAATAACTTTTTTGAGAGAGCCCTCTCAGGCTAGGGAGGCTAATGCTTAGTCTAAAGATTGGTCTGAAACAGCTACACAGAGTCTATCTGATCAGCAGCCCTTCAGTACTTGATTTTGTGATAACACCATACATTGCACATGCAGTGAGAGTATTAAGTAGGTTTATGTCAAAAGCAGGGAAGGAGCATTGGACAACAATGAAGCGGGTTTTCAGGTATTTGTGTGGCACTAGTGATTATGGTTTTTGCTACCAAGGAAGACTAGGATTGGACATATTTTTTGACATTCGTGGCTTTGTTGATGAAGAATGGGTTGGAGATATGGATTAGAGAATATCTACAAGTGGATATGTGTTTAACCTATTTGGAGGTGTAGTCATTTGGATGAGTAAGAGACCTTTTTTAGTGGCACTTTCAACTACAGAGTCAAAATACATGGCAACCACTCATGCAAGCAAGGAAGTAGTTTGGTTGCAGATATTATGTTCAAGTATGGGGTTAGTACAATGAGCTATAAGGATATATTGTGACAACCAAAGTGTAATTTTCTTGGTCAAGAACCCTTCTTGTCATTCAAAGACAAAGTAAATTGATGTTTAGTATCACTTTGTGAGGGATATGGTTGAGGAAAAAAAGGTGTTGCTAGAAAAGGTGGACACTCTGAAGAATATTGCAGATGCATTGAAAAAGTCTGTGAGCACTAAAAAGTTCTCTTGGTGTAGAGAAACAATGGGCATTGCAGGGTTAGATCATTGACTAAGCTCTCCTCTGGAAAGAAAACAAGAAGTGGGAGAATGTTGGATTGTGTTATATTCTTTCCACGACTACCCCCCCTTATGGAGGGTATGCAAGGGTGGAATTGTTTGGACCCTATATTACGTGGGTGGACCTACCTATGGTTTTTTGCATGGATTTCACACATGGTTTTGGGCATGATGGTTTCCTATCCATGGTATTTTATAGATCCATTCAAGGGAACTACGATTATGTTCTAATCGAGGGTTAAAGGGCTGGGGTTTATGGATTCTTTTGCATGTATATATATGTATTGCAGCATTGTAAGGAATATAGTGAAAAATCAATTTGGTAGTCTCGGTTTTGTGATCCAAGGGAAAATCTATATGTATATTTGTTTTATGTTTTATGCTCTCGCCATTGTTTATTTTTTGTTTTTAGAATTCATATGCAGGTAATTTTTGCATGAGGTTAAAACCTACAGTTGAGTTCTCAAGAAAGAAATGGATATATTATCTTAAGCACAAGGATGGAGCCTTTGAAACATTCAAGGAATTCAAAGTCTTGATCGAAAATCAATTAGGAAAGAGAATTAAAGTCTTCAAGTCTGACAAGAGAGGAGAATACGTGTCAAAAGAATTCATATCATTTTGCAAGAAAGAGGGAATAAAGAAGGAAATGATTATGCCATATACTCCTGAACATAATGGTTTTTCTAAAAGGAAGAACAAGTATATATCAGAAGTTTCCCATGCTATGCTCCATGCTCAAAAGGTGCCAAAGTTCCTTTGTGCCGAAGCTACATCAACTGTTGTATATGTTCAAAATAGGGTGCCTCATCAAGCATTAGAGAACAAGACTCCTGCAGAAATATTCATAGGTATTAAGCCTGATATTAGCCATCTTCGTGTATTTGGATGCCTAGTATATTTTCATGTGCTGAAGGACAAAAGGAACAAATTGGAAGCTACTAGTAGAAAAGGTTTGTTTGCAGGTTATTGCGAAAATTCTAAAGCATATAGAATTTATATTCCTGGACAGAGGAAGGTCAAAATTAGTAGGCACATAACATTTGATGAATATGTGGCTCTTGGAAAACCAAGAGGTCTTCCTCTAACTCCTACTCCCAAGGAAGAGAATGATGACTAGGATATTCTGGATGGTTCATTTGTACCTGAGGCTGATATGGTTGATGATCCCATAGAGCCTATGGATCCATTGGATCCTCCTCCAAGTGATCCTCCCTCTAGGAAGAGAACACTTTGGCTTCATGATACTTTACATGATACTGAAAGAAATGTCCCTATTCATAGATCATTCAGAGAAAGGAAGCAACCATATAGGTATCAAGGATATGTTGTTGCTATGAGTACTATGATTCAATTCGAACAGTCCTCATTCGAAGAAGTAAAAGAAACAAGTTTGGAAGGATGTTATGGCTGAAGAATATGAATCAATTATGAAAAATGATGTATGGGATGTTGTACCTTGATCGAAAGGGAAATATGTTGTGGCTTCAAAACAGATATTCAAAATCAAACATGGAATTGATGGCATCATTGAGAAATATAAAGCAAGGTTCATAGCTCAAGGCTTCTCTCAGAAAGAGGAAGAAGATTATGATGACATATTTTCTCCATGGATCAATATACACCCATCCATTCTATAGTTTCCCTTGCTACGAGTCAAGGATGGACTCTTCATTAGATGGATGTAAAGACCACATTCCTTCATGGCATGTTACAAGAAGAGGTATATGTTGAACAAGCACAGGGATTCAAAGTGGAAGATCAAAGAACACATGTTTGTAGGTTGAAGAAGGCATTGTATGGTTTGATGCAAGTACTCTGAGCTTGGTATGCACATATTGAAAGTTACTTAGTGAAGTTGGGATTCACAAGAAACAATGTCAATCCCAACCTCTACTTCAAGGTAGTCCAAGGTATGCCATTGATTTTGGTTTTATATGTTGACAATCTATTTTTCATAGGTAGTGAGCCTCTTATGATAGAATGTAGGAGGAAGATAGCCTTTGAATTTGAGATGAAAGACCTTGGTCTCATGCACTACTTTTTGGGTCTTGAGGTGTGGTAAAATCTTGGTGAGATTTTCCTTTGACAAGGAAAATACGTTGTAAAGTTGTTGGAAAGATTTGGAATGACTGAATGTAAATCCATGGTTACACTGATGGAAATGAACTTCAAGAATTTATGTGAAGATGTTGCAGGACTAGACTTAGAAAATGAATCCCATTATAGAAAATTTATTGGGGCTCTGATGTTCCTTACAAACACCCATCCAGACATATGCTATGCAGTAAACACATTGAGTCAATTCATGACTGAGCACCTTCACACACATTGGATAGCTTCCAGACACATATTGAGATATTTTCATGGGTCAATCACACTTGGCTTGAGATATTCTAAAGGAAATGTTCACCTTGATGGATACACTGATGTTGATTGGGCCAGGAATGTTATCGACAGGACAAGTACATCTCGATGTTGCAGTAAACAAATGCTCATAACATTGAGCATAACCAAAGAAGAATACATTGCCGCTAGCATGGCTAGCTGGGACATAGTCTGGTTGAGAAACCTATTTGGAGAGTTATTTGAGCAGGTCCTAGATACTACAATGATATAGTGTTTCAACAAGAGTGAAATCTATTTGGTAGAAAATCTGATATTTCATGACAATTCCAAGAATACTGAGATTTGCTATCACTTAATTCGAGACATGGTGTAGATGTAAGAATTTACAGGGTAAGTTCCTCAGACAGAACACCAAAAGGACACTGCTCACAAAAAGATCACAGATCAATACACCAGTATTT
>APFE031370067.1:21272-56943 GCA_000404065.3 Pinus taeda | reverse complement strand
GACCATACTTCCCACCATTGTTGGACACATCAGACATTGCAGAACAACTCACACCTATAGAGTTAAATCCAGACTGCATGGAACAAGCCACAACTGATTAGATCATGGACACACAGATCAAGAACACCTGACAACAAAGGATCCAACTATATCAAGTTGTCAAAGTGGGCCAACTCCTTCACTAGGGCAAGTGGCTCACCAGGGACCAAGTTCAACAGAAGTTTCCTCATCTCATGGAGGAACTCAACGCAATGGGGAACATTGCTTCCTAAGGGGCGGGGGGGAATGATCCAGGTGGATATTAGTGGCCACCCGCCTATTCAATTTGGACTCCCACCATTGTTTCTTTCAATTTTTCAATTTCCTTATTTGTAGAGCAATTTACTATTTTTGGTAGTTTTTCGGGTCGTGAACTTCGGGAGCTGTTTTGAGGCCCCAAATGACATTTTTTGGGAAACCTAGGGCAACATTAGCATGTTTCCCATTCAAAATTTGTATTCCTCAGATAGATATTTCTAATGAGGTATTGTGTGCATCAAACAGAGATCATATGCTAAAGTTACGACCCCAGGAAGCTGATGTACCGATTTACCCAAACGGGGCCCATAGTTTGGTGCTTGGTCTCCTAGGGTTAGGTTTTTGTATGTTTAGGGTTTTCCATTGTTTCTCAATAATAAATAGGCCTTTGATCCTCATTTTAATGAGTATTTCAGAGGCATGTAGCTGCCACATCTCTTCTCAAAGATAAGCTACCATTGAGATAAACTAATTTAGTAGTTTTAGATTGATTTTATGTGTTCATTATTAATCAACATAAATTAATTAGTATGATTTTGCAACTAAATAAAAAAAAGAAGATGTCATACAGTGTGCATGTTCATCTAATATGAAAACACAAAGTTACATATGTTAATTACAATACTAAATAATATCAAGTGCAACAATAAATAACTTCAACCACATAAATTATATTATATGAAATGTTAAGTATTACAAGACGAGTTTCCAACTTAATATTGGTTGGACTACAATTTACACATGAAATATTGTTTCATCACTTCAAAACATTATCATTGTGTTGCCAAGGCATTGTAGGTCAATTCACCAACTCTGAAGACTTGATCATCAGTCTATATGTGTGCATATCATGTGAGATATTGTCTTTAAAGGTAACCCTAGAATGATTCTCTTCTCTCTCTGCATTTTTCACTCTAGTCTTATTGTTCTCCTCTTTCTTCAATTCCTGCTTTTGACCATAAATATTGAGTTCCTCTTCTGAAATGAAAGAATATATAATGCAGAGTATAAGACATGAAATACTATGAACACTAGAATATAAATCTATATAACATATACCTCAACATCAGGGATGTTAATGTCATTTTTCCCCAGAAAAGCAAGAAACTTGAACACGTTTTCTTTAGTTGGGCAATAGTGGCTACTATGTGGCCAGATGACCTGTATAAACAAAACAAATAAAGCGTTACCGTAGAAAAAGAACACCTTGGGAACTTAATAACAATCATGTCAACTAAGTTACAATGTAAAAATATCAAGTTGTAGATATCTTGTGAAAACAAATGGAAATAACAAGACAACATATAATAAATAATGTATGACAACTAGCTGGAAAATTGCATCATAGAAGAAAAAAATCTCATATGGTTACCCTTACATGTGGGTGGGTAACATGCTCCAATATGCCATGATCCTTAGGGTCCAAAGGAAGTAAACCTCCTACTAACATAATGATTGATTAGTTGCATCTTGGCCTTGCCTCTCCTTTATGAGTCCAAAAAGTAACAATAAGTCCATCATTAACTAGTTGTACTCCATAGTATCATTTTCATATGTTATCTCCTCATACCTGACAAAAAAGTCATATATGCAAAAAAATGGCATTTTGGAATTGTTTCTAAAACTATGTCATTTATACCCCCTTCCAATGTATCTAACCAAATATACCCACTTGATTTTCTTTTTTCATATTCATTTACATCCTACAAAATATTTGTTTCAAAAAGAAAGAAAGCCCAAATATCTCCAAATCCTAATGCTCATCCATATTTGCCATAAAGCATAGGAATTAATACTCTCTTATCATCAACATTGTATAACAATGAAGCTACAC
The DNA here is from genome assembly GCA_000404065.3 of Pinus taeda. Lineage (NCBI taxonomy): Eukaryota > Viridiplantae > Streptophyta > Pinopsida > Pinales > Pinaceae > Pinus > Pinus taeda. The sequence goes on along the minus strand of APFE031370067.1, from coordinate 54,812 downwards.
AAAACTAACTATTCGCATTAAACAAAAATGAAGCTATTGCTATAAAACAAACAATGAAGGTACACAATGAAGCTTAATTTCTCTTGGTATAATGAAGCTTAATTTCTATTGGTAACTACACAAAATAGAAATCAAGTTATACATATAAAACAAACAACAATGGAACTACAAAAAATACTAAGTCAATTGGTATAAATTCCAAACATAATGAGAAAAGGAGTAGTGCATCATTTTATACCATGTGTTCTACCAAATAAAATGGTGAAAATACTAAGAGGAAAACTCTCTTCTTTACAATGAGTTTTAAGAAGTGTAATAACCCTAGTGAAAATTTCATGTAATAAAAGTTAATAAAGGAAAAAATAAGACCACGTGTAAGGGACATGTATTCCAAGATGAATGTCGGGAAAATATATCCTAGTGGGAATCATTGGATGTGTGTTTTGGCTAAAGAAATTGGCAAAGGCTAAGGAAAATGCATTTTTGGTACATTTATTTATGAAAATAAAGGAAAATGGGAGAAAAGTAAGGTGAAAGGTCACAAGTTGCATGTGAGGAGGAAATTGAAGGAAAATAATGGAAAATGAAGAACATAGAGGCCTCATTAATAAAAAGGATTATGAGGATTAGTGGGAAAGCTTTTGCTAACCTTTTGTCAGTTCAAGTTTGGAGCTCTCTCATTATTCTCTCTCTCTCTCTCTCTCTCTCTCTCTCTCTCACTCACTCTCTCACTCTTGGTCACTTAGAGTTTTCTTGGAGCACTCTAGCTTTGGATCAAGGAAGGAAAAGAAAGCAAAGGGAAAGGAAGGAAAGCAAGGATCAAGGAGGAAGATCAAGATCAGACAACTTCAATGGGAATACTTGTAGGTAACATATTACATGTGTGATTTCCTAGCTCATTTGGACATGCATGGATTTGCATGTTGGTGTATGGTTCTCTTGCTGTTGGTGGCATGGTTTTTCTGGGTTATGATAGTGGTTTTTAGCCTAGCCTTGCCTTTTTTCGGATGCCATGGTATGTTGGGATGTTTATCTCAGTTTTGAGATTTCATTCTCTAAATGGATTTGGGAATCTGGGGCGGAGGTGGTCTCAATGTTCATTCCCAAATACCTAGGAATCCCTTGACTGGTTTTGGTGGGATACACGATAAACCCTAAGGGAGAAGTCTCGGTTTAGGGCCTAGTAATCTGGGTTTGGATTGTGGTAAATCTTGAGAGGATGGTATCAGTTTAGGGCCTAGTGATTCGGGATTGGATTATGGAAAACCCTGAGAGACAAGGAGACAAAACATTCCTCAAGGATAGTGATGGATTTCGAATGGCATGCCATGTTTGGTTCGATTGTTATCAGAGCACTGGTTTTAGTGTGATCATGGTTTGGTGAGGGTGGAGGTGGTTTAACCTCTAGATTCCATTGGTTGTTCTATTAGATCCCCACATTCATTCTTGGAATATGGAATGGGGGTGACTAGGTGAAAGAGAGATTTGGTTCAACCATGTCTATGGTCAGGTAGTACGTGGAAGTCCCAAATTTGGTTGGATTTTCCTATGATTAATAAAAGCTAAGTTATCTTACTTTTGCACTGGTTTATATGTGGATTTAATGGTTATAATATCTTTGATATTTATATGGTTTTATATTGGTTATAACCATGGTTAAATGATTGGTTCATGTCATGGTTATTTCATTTATTTACTTGTATTTTTTAAATGGATGGATGCAAGACCTAATTGATGATATAATATTTCAATAGAGAATGAGGCGATCCTTCTGGTTGTGTTTCATAAGTTATTTTAGTCATTTATGCTCTGTCTTGTATCCTAGACCTGTAGGTTGTATTGATGCCAAGTGTTTGATTTAATGTTAGTCTCGGTTGGGGATGTTCAGGCCTAGTCCTGAGGCTGATTTTTTATTTATCAATATTGTTATCATGTATTTGATGGATTCTGAAGGTTGTAAAAAGTTCTGGGAAGAAGTCGGGATTTTGGGCTAGAAGAGTGGCTCAAATCTCAGGGTCACTGGCATAGGCCTCTTGAGAAAAGTCCATAGTCACTAGCACATAGGCCTATGAGAGCGACTTTGGGTTGTTGGACGTTTTCATGCCTATAACATGAGAGTGACCAGGGATTAAATGACTTAAATCATCAGTGGGACTTAGGGATAGCATGTATGAGTGGTTGACATGTTTCGTAAGGGTGTTGTTATCGATGTGGATGGGTTTGTTTGATATGTTCCATCAGTTCCATTTCCTTAAGGTCACCAAGAATTTTTAATCCCTTATAGTAGCCTCCCTCTTTGCATGTTTACCCCGGCTAGTCAGTTTCTTGGGTGGACTTGGGAGGAGGGTGTGTTACAAATTGGTATCAGAGCATGGTTGCACTCTCTTTGGGTGAAGGTATTGGTCATGCATGCATGTTAGTTGCATGTGTGTCTCTTACACTTTCATTCCATGTGCTTGTTACATTGCATAATGATTGATCATGGTTGTAGTAAGATTGTCATGAGGAACTTGATGTGATTTTGTGGGATGCATCAATGGAAGTATATGACTGGTTGCATATGGTTATATGTCACTTACATGTTGATTATATGTCGCTTGACTACATCCTTGTATCAGGTGCCTTCTTGAATTTTTTGATTACATGTATTAGTCTTGTAGGTTGGTTACAAGAATCGATCACTTATGCTAAACTACATGTGTTTATGCATATGTGTAGTTGATTAGGCACTCCTTATGCATGTTGATAGTTTCATGTGGAAATGTGTGTAATGGAGTAATGGTTGTTGTCATGCATGAGGTCATAACATGCATTGTTGATATGGCCTTGCATTGATGACTAGACCCTAGCTAGAGTGATGTTTATGCATTGATACACTTATTTGATATATGCCTATATGTTGTTATGATTATGTTATACATGTATCGCACTAGATTGATGATGTTGTAGATAAGGTATCCTCCCCAAATTATGCTAAGGTATGTTGGTTTATTGTGATTTGTTTTAGCTGACATAGTATTGCTTGTAGGAAAGAGATCAGATGGTTAGCAAGGTGGTAGACTACATAAAATCTCCCTATGCATCAGATGGTCAACATGTTGTGGGGCACTCTTATGACTTGGAAAAAAAATTGAGAAGCCTGAAGGAAGACATAAGGAGTTGCAAAGTAGATAATGAAAAAACCATGTAGGCACAAGATAAACAAGTAGAGGTGAATGTGATACTACTTCATATTTTGTCATAATTGAAGTGACATGGACCACTTCAGATTAGCCATGGAGATGAGGAGATAACTAATGGGGCATATGGAAGTAGGTCTCCTAGTAGACACATGTCAGATAGATTGGACACAATCATATATGGCGGGCTGTTGGACACTACGGATAGGAGAGGTGGTTGAAATAAGTGCTATTCGAGTTCTGGTTATGATAGGGATCATGATCGTCATCATTATCATCCTTACAGGATGAGTGATAGGGGATACTTATTGAATGAGTTTAAGAAGGCAAAGCCGCCTACCTTTTATGGAGAGAAGAAGAAATCAAAGGATGAAGAGGCATGGTTGTTGGGTATGAAGAAATTCTTCCGATTGCATGATTATTCAAAAAGCATGAAAGCAAAGATAGCCACTTTTAGTCTCAAAGGTAAAGAAAATGTTTGGTAGGAAGACGTGAAGAATGTCAAGGACATACATGAACATGAGTTTACTTGGCATGCATTTTAAAGTCTCTTCAAGAAGAGGTACTTGTCTGAGAGGTGCTATGATGACAGGGCTAAGGCGTTTTATGAGTTGGGGATGGGTTCTATGACAGATGATGAGTACACTAGTAGATTTTTGGAGCTATTGAGATATGTACCTTACCTCAAGGAGGATAAGGCCAAGGTTCATAGATTCATCAGTGCACTGCTAGTTTCATATAGAGACCAGATTGAGTTCAATGAGCCTAAATCATTGGAGGAGGCCATCCGAAAGTTGAAGCATTGTTATGAGTAGTCAAAGCACAAAGTTGAGCCTAAGCATGACTTGAAAAGAAATGAGAAAGATAAAGGAAAATGGCCACCAAAGAGAGGAAGACCTAAAGATGCAAGTGAGAAAGAAAATGCAGTTCCTTATAGCAGATTAAATACAACTAAGGAGGGACATGGAGAGTAGCAAGCTAGAGGTAGTGGTAGGGAACCATTGCACTGTTGGATATGTGGTAAGGATCATCGTAAGAGGGATTTTCCACAATTTTAGAGTGGTGGTAGACCCCATATCTATAGTTCTCAAGAGACACATACAGTTGGTGATGTTGGTCATAACATTCCTCAGATCTGTGCAGTTGTGGACAAGAAATAGGTGGATCATCAGACATCAATCATTGAGATGGAAAGTAAGCTTTGTGATCAAGTTATTTCTATTTTGATTGATCCTGGATCTAAATATAGTTATGTTAATCCTGACCTGGTGGATAAGTGTGTTTTGAGAAAAGAAGTGCATGCAAAATATTGGTTGGCATAGTTGGCTACAGGTACGAAGAAGAGAGTTCACCATTTGGTGAGAGATTGTGCGTTTGAGTTAAATGGTATGCCTACAACAACACATTTGAATGTATTGACATTGGGTTCATTTAGTATGATTTTGGGTATGGATTGGCTATACATTCACATAAACAAAGTGGATTGCTTTGACAAGGTCATTGAGTGTGTGGATGATAGTGGAGAAAAGAGGATGTTGCAGGGGAAGAAGAATCCTACATTAGTGAGGATGATTACCACTATGCATGCTAAGCGTAGTTATAGAAAAGGTTGTGTGATGTTTGCAGTACACATTTCTAGTGATAAGGGTAAGGAGGTTGAGGATGCCGATGTGTTGAGCAGGTACCTAGTTTTGCAGTAGTTTCAGGATGTATTTCTTGAGGACATTACATAGTTGCCACCTCATAGGGAGGTAGACTTTTCACTTGAGTTTTTTCTAGGGGAAACTCCAACATCAAAAGAACCTTATAGGATGAGCACACCTGAGTTGGTTGAGTTAAAGTTGTAGCTGAAGGAATGTTGGATAAGGGGTACATTAGGTCGAGTGTATTGCCTTGGGGTGTGCCAATATTGTTCGTGAAGAAGAAAGATGGTACTCTTAGATTGTGCATTGATTACATACAGTTGAAAAAAGTAATGATCAAGAATAGGTATCCATTGTCAAGGATTAATGATTTGTTTGATCAATTGAAGGGAGCAACAGTATTCTCTAAGATCGACTTGAGATCAGGATACCATAAGGTAAACATCAAGGAAGAGGATATCTTCAATACTATGTTCAGGACCAGGTACGAGCATTATGAGTTTGTTGTTGTTCCATTCGGTTTGACTAATGCTATAGCTACATTTATGTGTTTGATGAATAGTGTGTTGTGTCCTTATCTAGACAAGTTTGTTATTGTATTCATTGATGACATACTAGTATATTCTAAGAATGAGGAAGAACATGTCGAGCATTTAACAACAGTGTTGAGATTGCTAAGAGAGCATCAGTGTATGATAAACTTAGCAAGTGAAACTTATTTCAGGCTAAGGTACATTATTTGGGGCATGTTGTCTCCAAGGATGGCATAGCAGTGGATCTAGAAAAGATAAGGGCCATCATGGTGTGGGCAGCTCCTAAGAATGTGAATGAGGTGAGATCATTTATGGGATTGGTAGGTTACTACAGGAGGTTCATCGGGAACTTCTCATACATTACGTATCGTATCACGTCATTGCAATGGAAAGGTAATAATTTTGAGTGGACAAAACAATGTGAGGCTAGTTTTGAGTAGCTTAAGCAGTTGTTGACACATGCCCTAGTGCTAAATATTACGGATCCAAACAAGGAGTTTATAGTATGTACAAATGCTTGCAAGAGAGGAATTGGTGGATTTCTCATGCAACAAGGGCAGGTAGTGTGCTATGAGTCATGAAAACTAAATGAGCACGAGCAAAACTATCCAACGCACAATCTTGAGCTAGTAGCGATTATACATGCATTGAAGATGTGGAGGAACTATCTTCTTGGCAGGAGGTTTATATTGATGAGCGATCATAGTGGGTTGAGGTATTTATTTGTCCAGAAGAATATAAATGCCAAGAAAGCTAGATGGTTGGCTACCCTTACTGAGTTCAACTTCGAGATCAGATACATCAAAGGGAAGGAGAATTGGGTTGGAGATGCTCTTAGCAGGATAGTATAGGTAAATCATTGAGAAACTATGAGCTCTTATGGGACAAAGTTACAGGATAGGATATTGCAGGTAGGACAATGGGATGAAAAATACATGGATATTATGCATAGGTTACAAAAGAGCACAGGTACATGTACAGGTGATAAAAATGCAGAATATTGTCTCATGACAGATGGTATGGTGAGGTTTAGAGACCGGATCTATGTGCCAAATTGCAGTGAGCTAAAGAAGCTTATCTTGGGGGAGTTTCAAGCCAAGGCATACTTGGGTCACCCAAGATATCAGAAGACATTGATAGTGGTTAAGAGGTTCTACAATTGGATGAATCTAAAGAAGGAAGCGGTAGCATTCGTGGCTAGATGTTTAGATTATTAGCATGTCAAGGTGGAATGTAAGAATCCACGTGGTTTACTACAACCTATAGAAATTCTGAAATGGAAATGGGAGGTCATTTCAATGGATTTCATTAAAGGGATTCCTAGGATAGTAAAGCAACATGATTCTATTATGGTCATGGTTGAAATATTGAGTAAGGTAGCTCACTTCATTCTAGTAAAGACTACATATTCAGCTAGTGAGGTAGCACAAGTGTTTATTAGAGAGATAGTGAGGCTGCATGGTGTTCAAAAGAAGATTGTGTCGGATAGGGATGCAAAGTTCACTTCCAAGTTTTGGAAGGAGATATTTGCAAGTTTGGGTACAGAGTTGACCTTCAGCACATCTTATCGTCCATAGAAACATGGACAGATAGAGAGGGTCAACATGATCTTGGAGGATATGTTGAGGATGAATGTGATGCACTAGTGGAAGAAATGGGAGGAATATCTTCCATTGGTTGATTTCTCATACAACAACGGTTATTAGGAGCCATTAAGGATGAGTCCTTATGAGGCATTGTATGGGTAGAGTTGTAACACTCCCATAAACTAGAGTTATGCAATGAACATGGTACTTATTGAATAAGACATGTTGGAAGACATGGAGCAAGAAGTGTAGGCTATAAATAATAATCTAAAGGCATCATAGGATAGACAAAAAAATTATGTGGATCAACACAGGGTATTCCAAGCGTTTCTGGTTGGGGAGCATGTGTATTTGTGAATCAATCCCAAGAAAAGTTCTTTGAGGATTGGTTCATGTGCTAAGTTGGTACCATGGTATTGTGGGCCTTTCAAGATCCTTGAGAGGATTGGACCAGTGGCATATCAACTTGCATTGCCTCCAATAATGAAATTACATGATGTTTTACATATTTCATTGCTTAAGAGGTATATAAAGGATGTTGATCATGTTATTGATTAGTTTGTATTGCAAGTGGAGAAAGAAGGTGAGTTCCAACTGGAGCCTCTGTGCATATTGCAGTGGAAACATATCATACTCAGGAATAGAGCCATAGAGCAAGTTAAAGTGTAGTGGAAGCACTTTAGGTCTGAATAAGCTACATGGGAGACGACTAGTCAAATGCAGGCCTGGTATCCTTCATTCTTTGCGGTTGAGGCAAATTAGTTTTGGTTTGATGTTGGTATATGTTCGACATATGTTTTGCTGATGTTATGGTATATGTATGTATATGTATACAGACGTAAATACTGTCACCAAAGAAGTTATAAAGCTCTAATAAGAGGTATGGGTGTCATGTTATTATGGTTGTTACATTGTCATGTTGTCATGATGTTTTACTTTTGAGCAAGTCTTTCATTGTAAATACTGCAACGTGCTAACTTATAAAGCTCCATGGGTAGTATGTTTTATTTTCAATGGTTTTGTTGAGATCTTGGTGTGGTTTAACACCGAGGATGATGTTTCCAAAGCGGGAGGGTTCTGTAACATCCCTAGTGAAAATTTAAATTAATAAAAGTTAATAAAGGAAAAAATAAGACCATGGGTAAGGGACATGTATTCCAGGATGAATTTTGGGCAAAGATATCCTAGTGGGAACCACTAGATGTGTGTTTTGGCTAAGGAAATTGGCAAAGACTAAGGAAAAGGCATTAAAAGGAATAAAGGCATTTTCGACACATTTATTTATGAAAATAAAGGAAAATAGGAGAAAATTAATAAGGTGGAAGGTCATAGGTTGCATGTGAGGTGGAAATTGAAGGAAAATAATGGAAAATGAAGAAAATATAGGCCTCATTACTAAAGCACCTTTCGGGGATCAGTGGGCAAGATTTTGCTAACATTTTGTCGGTTCAAGTTTTGAGCTCTCTCATTATTCTCTGTCTCTCTCACTCTTGGTCACTTAGATTTTTCTTGGAGCACTCTAGTTTTGGATCAAGGAAGGAAAAGCAAGAAAATGGAAAGGAAGGAAAGCAAGGATCAAGGAAGAAGAGAAGGATAAGGTAGCTTCAGCTGAAATACTTGCAGGTAACATATTGCTTTTGTGATTTCCTAGCTATTTTGGAAATACATGGCTTTTCATGTTGGTGTATGGTTCTCTTACTGTCGGTGGCATGGTTTTTTTGGGTTATGAAAATGGTTTTTAGCCTAGCCTTGTCTTTTTTCTGGATGCCATGGTATGTTGGGATGTTTATCTTAGTTTTGAGCTTTGGTTTTCCTGATGGATTTGGGAATCCGGGGCAGAGGTGGTCTCAAGGTTCATTCCAAAGGTCTAGGAATCCCTTGACCGGTTTTTGCGAGATACATGGTAAAGCCTAAGGGAGAAGTCTCCATTTAGGGCCTAGTGGTTCGAGTTTGGATTGTGGTCAATCAATAGGTACTGGTCTCAGTTTAGGGCCTAGTGATCTGAGATTGGATTGCGGTAAATCCTGAGAGACAAGGAGATGGAAATTCCTTAAGGATAGTGATGGATTCTCAATGGCATTCCAAGTTCGATTTGGTTGTGATCAGAGCACTAGTTTTGGTGTGTTCACGATTTGGTGAGGGTGGAGGTGGTTTAACCTCTGGATTCCAGTGGTTGTTCTTTGATTGGTGGTTCTATGAGATCCCACATTCATGCTTGGAATATGACACAGGGGTGATTGGTTGAAAGAGAGAATTGGTTCAACCATGTCTATAGTAGGGTGGTACATGGAAGTCCTGAACCTGGTCAGATTTGCCTATGATTAATAAAAGCTAAGTTCTCTTAATCTTGCACTAGTTTATATGTGGATTTAATGGTTGTCATATCTATGATATTTATATGGTTTTATGCTAGTTATAAGCATGATTAACTGACTAGTTCATGTCATGGTTATTTCATGTATTTATTTGTAATTGTTAAATGGATGGATGCAAGACCTAATTGATGATATATTAGTTAAATGGAGAAGGAGGTGATCCTTCTAGTTACGTTTCATAAGTTCTTTCAATCATTTACGCTCTTTCTTGTATCCTAGACCTATAGGTTGCATTGATGCCAAGTGTTTGACAGAATGTCAGTCCTAGTTGGGGATGATCAGGCCTAGTCCTGAGTTTGATTTTTGATTTATCATCATTGGTATAATGTCTTTGATGGATTCTAAAGGTTGTAGAAAGTTTTGGGTAGAGGTTGGGATTCTGGGCTAGAAAAGTGGCTCAAATATCCGAGTCACTGGCACAAGATGCTAAGAATGTACATAGTTGCTATCACATGCCTATGAGAGTGACTTTTGGTTGTTGGACACTGTCATGTCTATAGAATGAGAGTGACCTAAGTTTAAATGACTTAAAGTATTAGTGGGACTCAAGGGCAAGATGTCTAAGTGGATGACATGTCTCGTGAGGGTGTTGTTGTTGATGTGGATGGGTTTGTTTGATATGTTCTATCGTTCCATTTCCTTAAGGTCACCAAGGAATTTGAACCCCTTAAAGTAGCCTCTCTCATCGCATGTTTACCCTCGTTGGCTGGTATCTTGGGTGGAATTGGGAGGAGGGGGTGTTACAAGAAGAATAAATGGATATTTAGTTCCTTATATTCTATTTTAGGAAATCTATTTGCATTCTAATGTCGAAATATCTCCACATAAAGAGATATAACATTTCAAGTTTCCACATACTCAGGATGATACTTCCATAAATAAGAAAATAATTAGAACGAGACATCACATACTTGTGACAAGTAAAGCTTTGCAAAGCATTTGTTATCTTGCAAAGATAAAAAGGTTTCATTGTTTTGTTTGTGGATCCTATAGCCAATACCCAATAATTGCAATAATTGAATGCAAGATAGTTAAACTGAATAAATAGGAATACACTTTATCACAAGAAATGAAAATAGTACCTCAAATTGAAACAAAACTCATACTAAAATAGAAACAAGAAAATAAACCTTATTGATATGTGCATGAATTGAAAGAGCAATGAGAACAATCACACAAGAAGGAAAGTGTGAGAGAAAATCAAACTATACACTCTATATTATATTAGGTATATACAAGATTATAAAATTGGTGGATAGAAATGTTTTATGAGTTAAGAGAGTGATAATAGTTCACCCACCTCATAGTAATAAACTTACATAATGCCAAGCAAACCTCAAACCTCATTGATCTAACATAAGTTTTCAGGTGTTGTAGACATAGGTGTTAACAAGGACACTAACTTGGGTCACCAAATCTATGTTGATCTATGGTTTAAAACCAGTCAAGAATCATGTTTGGCTAAGTGTCAGTTGACTCACCGACATTTTGGTCATGAGTTGGATAATTTAATAAATTAATAGGATAATAGTTTGATTTAAGAGTGTACTCCCATCATGGTTTATCTCTCGTTATAGATATAAGAGGTGAAAGATGCAAATCAAGTTACAATCTCTAGTATCAGGATAATGAAAGTTACAAGTCTAGTTGTTAGTTAATCTACATTGTAGGGATTCATTGCTTGTTTGTAGCTATATTATAAATAAATGTAATTGATCTAAGAGATGGATTTCCATCTGCATTATTGAATTGGGAACTACTATGAGGTTTTTTCTTCTTGTTTAATACATTTTATTTTAAATCTAAGATAAAGTTCTTAAGTGCACCAATGCTTTAATAACAAAAAAAGCCATGATTGGTGGTGAAAAATGTCTATCCTTTTTAAAATTGGATCTTTTTCAAGCTTTAACTGTGAGAAGCTATCCATAAACAAATGAGAAAGTCTCACACCATAAAACCTACCACATTTTAGCAAAGATTTTATAAAACACCCCTATTGGTATTTATACTAAATCAACATAGGTTTGTCTTAACCCTAGAACTCTTAAGCAATGCGAGGGATTAAAAAACCTAGACGCAGACTTCTTGGTGCTTTGAAAATCCCAGAATTAAGATGAATCTATGCTACTTATTTTTTTTTATTTTTTTATTAGATTAATTTTTCCATTAGCCAGTGGACATCAATTTTTTTCCATGTTAATTATTAGTATAATGCTCATTTATATATAATATCTCCCATACCATGGGCTTTAAAATAACCTCCCTTCGATTGGTGAAACTTAAAGGTACATTTTTAAGATGACAAAGTACTCTTTTGCCAAGGTTACTAATGTTCAAGGGTGTTAGTGTGGGCTTTGGTAATGGAACACAATTGATTAAAATTGGCTTCACTATGCGGGGATAAGCCTAACATGTTAAAAAAAAAATTAAGCATAAGAATGAAATATGAGAACATTTTGTGAAGTCAAGGTAGAACTACATTTTCTTGTTTTTTCAGAACTTAAACATAGACATGTAACAATCACCCACATTTTTCAAAATCATGGTATATAGGATGGATGTTATTTTCTTGGAAAGAAAAGGTATTTTTTATATTAATTGAGCCTTGGTTGGGTAAAAATACACACGAAAAATTGGAGGGGAAGTTTTCTACATGATTTTTGCAATATATTTCCGCACTAGCCACTCCAGACATGTTAGGTCGCTATACTACTAGTGTAATCCCTTATTGTTATTAGTACAACCCCCTTACTATATTCTTGTGCCAATGTAGTCCCCATATTGTTATTGTTGTGACCCATAGAAGCCCACTATTGTTATTATTGTGCCCTTACATTATTATTGTTATGTTGGCTCCAATTATATTATGACCCCTTAGACTCCTATATATAGAAAGGAGGTCTTGTCATTTGTATCATCCAAGAATTATTCATTTGTGTGATGTAAAGGAGGTTTACCCCTCGAAGAGGCTTATTTTGAAGGTGTTTATCTCTCTTTTATATCTTTTTGTGAGTTGGTTTCATAAAATTTTCTATTAAAGCTTTGGATTCTAAGGTTTTGCTACTCCAAATAGGTCGTCATAGAATTTTCGCTATAAAGTTCTTTCTACAGCGTGTTAGAAGCTAAAAAAAAAACATTTGAGAAGACATCTCTCTAAACCACGGGTCTGAATTTTATATCTTGTCTCACTATATTTTCGGAGATATGATATGAGGAAGTTAGGGTTTTTGTAAGGTCCAGAATTCCATCTCAAACAGGTCATCGTGGCATTGTCGCCATAATGTTTTTTATACAAAGTTTCAGACTCTAAAATTAAAACCCATTTGAGTTGAAAACTTGCTAAAGCTTGGCCTGAATTGTAGATCTTGTTTTGTTATATTTTCAGAGATACAGTCCAAGACATTTAGGGTTTCAGAAGGCTCCTGAATTACATCCCAAATAGATGACCTTGGGAAAATCATCATAACTTTCTCTTTGAGCATCAAATTGAAATTTTGTAAGAAGTTTTAGAAAGATGACGGATTGTAGTTTTCTGTGCATTTGTTTCAGGTCCTAAGGTTGAAACCGTGACACATGGCACTTCTTACAAGTTTGCTCTACGAAACTAGTCTATAATCAGGTTATTGTGGGCGATTTGACATAACTCTTCCTTGCAAAATCCAATCTTGACCATACTTGTGGGGTTAGAAAAAGGACTATGAGGGCTACTTCAAGACACAATTTCAGAACTAGGAGATCTAAAATTATAGAGTTACAGTCATTTCAAGATATAACTCCTAAAATCAAGAAAAGGTGATATAAGGAAGTTTGATGGCAAGGATCTGTTAAATAGATGGAGCAATATTTTGATCTACATGAGGTGAAACTATTACAAAAGGTACGTATTACATCTTTATATTTAGAACTGAATCAATTTTTATGGTATCAAGGGCTTTGTTCTCGTAAATCACTTGTCACGTGGTCAATTTTCATGGGGGAAATGATAACACATTATGAGGATACAAAGAGAAACGCCTTCTTTAGCCAATTGATAAATCTGAAACAAAAGGGTTCAATGGCAGAGCACATTGAGGACTTTCAAAAAATGAATATAAAGGTAAATGATATTCCACAGAAGCAAAGGATCGATGTCTTCATAGGGACTTTAAAGGAGAAAATTCAACATGAGGTTTGCCTTTGGGCACCTGATTCATTGGAGAAGGCACTTAGGTTGGAAAGAGAAATTGAAAGCGAAATTATGGAAACAAGGAATCCCACCACTCACGACTAATTATGGAAGTGTTTTTTCTCCTAGCCTTCCACAATCTACAAGGTTTATGCCACAAAAATTGGAAGAAATAAGAGGAAAAGGGTTTTGTTACAATTATGATAGAAAATACACTAAAGGTCATAAGTGTGCTGAGAAGAAATTATTTTACATAGATTATGAAGAGGAGGAAGAAAATGATGAAGAAACATCAAAAGAAGAGGATATACGCTAGGAACAAACCCCAAAGAAAGAAGAAATGAATCTGACCATATTTTGTAAAGCATTGGCAAGAATTAACACTCCTCAAACTCTCAAGATAGAAGGACATATCAAGAAGAAAAAGGTTCAAGAAGTGAAATATCACATCGAGAAAGAAGAAATGAATTTGACCATATCTTGTAATGCATTGGCTAGAATTAACACTCCTCAAACTATAAATATAGAAGGACATATCAAGAAGAAAAATGTTCAAGGACTGAAATATCACATCGAACATCAAGAAATGAATCTGACCATATACTGTAATGTATTGGAAGAAATTACCACTCCTGAAACTCTCAAGATAGAAGGACATATCAAGAAGAAAAAGATTCAAGCAGTGAAAGATCACATTGAGCATCAACAACAAGTTCTCCAACTTTTAAAGGATAATGCCACTTTGGTGTAGAATCAAATGAAATAACAGGCAGATCAACATCGTAGTGAAAGAAGCTTTGATGTAGGCGATTGGGTATTTTTACGGATACATCTCAAGAAAGCTATTTATGAGAAGGAAATGTTGGCAATACTACATGTGCTTAAGAAATGGCAACCTTACCTAATGGGAAGACACTTCAAGGTAAAAATAGATCCTGATAGTCTTAAATACTTTCTAGAACCAAGATTATCTTTAGAAGAATAGAAAAAATGGGCCACAAATATGTTGGGTTATGAATTTGAAATTATCTACAAAAGGGGGAAGCAAAATATTGTTGCAGATGCACTCTCAAGAAAGGATGAGGATGTGGAAGCATTGTTTTGTGCTATTTCTGTTATCCAACCAAATTGGATAAACGAAGCAAGGGATGAATGGAAGAATGATGAAGAAGTGTGGCAAGTCATTCAAAAGTTGTAGAAGATCCCAGTTCAAACAATACTATGAGAACCTGACGAGGAAGGAAAAATCATATTGGATCCTGGAGTAGTCACAAAAGCAAGAACCTGACAGCTACGAAATCATTCAATTTCAGAGTATCTCATCAAGTGAAATAACTTACCCATTGAACATATCCACATGGGAGGACAAGAATTTTATACAGAAGCATCAAGAACTACTCACGCATTGAGGACAACACTTTTTGAAGGAGAGGGCCGTGTTAGGTCCCTATACGACTAGTGTAACCCCTTATTGTTATTAGTACAACCCCCTTATTATATTGTTGTGCCCATGTAGTCCCCATATCATTATTATTGTGCCCCATAGAAGCCCATTATTGCTATTGTTGTGCCCTTACATTATTATTATTATGTCGAATCTGATTATATTATGACCCCTTAAAATCCTATATATAGAAAAGAGGTCATGTCATTTGTATCATCCAAGAATTATTCATTTGTGTAATGTAAAGGAGTTTTCCCCCTCGAAGAGGCTTATTTTGAAGGCGTTGATCTCTCTTTTATATCTTTTGTGAGCTGGTTTCATAACAAGGCATTCCAATATAAACGATACCATTCACACAAACTAGACTATCGATAGAATACCATTTGCTCAGAAAAAAAAGGTGTAAATTCTAATTACAAAACAAGAGAGATATACATTATTTTTATGTGCATGTGCATTTTGTACTATCCAATGGATACATCCTCAAGATCTATAACTGTATCTACTCTAAAAGACCATAAATGATCTCTACTCCAGCCACCTAGCAAGACAAAAATTGATTATATGCCTCCAAGCCAGGGAGGATAGAAATTTATCTTAAAGTTTAGAAATTTTGGCGAATTTTACTAGTCCCTAATATGCAAATTGTAAAAGGATAGGTGATACTTTTGTAAAAATATTCATATTTCTAATAATTGTGTATAGTCTCTATAAAATTTTGGCAATTTCTAAGGTAAAATATTCTTATACTATAAAATTTGGCGAATCATATTATAAAAAATGGAAATTAACAAATATATATTTTTTTTGAAAAAGCATGGAAAATCAGCCCATATGCGAATATTAGCCCCTAGAATTTTCCCTGCTCCAAGCTTCAGAAGTCCTCATATATTGGAATTAAAATATATTTATACATATCGAGGCTACTGCCCCTTCTTCGAATCTACTATGCTTGTAAAAAAAACTCATAAAACCATTGAAGTATGTCAAGTCTTTATGGCTCAGTTCTTCGCTTTTACAGTTTTAAAATATCATAAGTGTAACTGAAAACTGTATGACAGTTGTAATCCCAGTAGTGAAGGTTGGCATTTAAAAACTGATTTGAAGAATTCTGAACAAAGCCATCTCTATATTGCAACAATATCCATTTCCCAATTTCCCTTTGGGGTCCTTTGGATAAGGACTCAGGAGTCAATCTCCATGTCCAATTCTCTGAATACATGGATAAACAAAATAACGTTAAGAATGATTTCATTCTTTGAATCTCCTTGAATATTGAACTTTAGAACAACTTGCACACATCCAATTCATGACAACAAGAGAATCACTAAAATTTTGCAACTTTTGAATCATTTTTTTTAAGCCAATGATATCAACAATGTCAGTTCTAGAAGCTCAGAAAGTATATGGAATAGTTATCTAAGTGGTTATTTACTTCTCTTATACTATCCAAATGAGATTCCAAACCATTGATGATAACATTCTCCATACATAAGGAATTTCATTATATAGACATTTGTATAAATGTGGATAATAGTTAACACATCTCTCCACTTTTATACTAGATAAGAACCTAAAATGTAACTTGTTTCTCTAATATCCTTTTTTTAGTGCCATCCATCCTATATCACCACCTCATCACAATCTGCTCTATTTTAACCAAGCGAGTTTTCTGGACTCTAAATTATTTAATTTTAAGAAGTTGTTGATATTGTGTAGTCCCTACCGTTAACTTGCAAAAAGAAATTGTATTCACCATAGTTGAAGAGAAAAGTAGAAATGGAATGCTACTTCTTGTCAACATTGTTAACATTAACCCTTTGTTTATTTTCCTTATAGATATGGCTCGCACTATGCATTGGTGCAAATAGTACAACATGATGAAAATACCAATACGTGAAATTTCCCACAAGAAGAGTTGCAGGCATCCTCAAGGTGTTCATTGGACTTAGTGCTGCAATATAAATGGATTTTTTTGTTGGGTTCCTTTACTAGAGATCCGTAAATCTGTTCCTTTTCCTGATAGTGGGCCCTCTTGTAGTCAGCTTCCTTATCATGTATTTGAGTAGACCTTGCACACCAGTTTCTATGGAAGATATAGAAGAGAAAGGGTACTTTGTTTTCATCCAAACTATTAGAATTATTTTAGCTCTGTATCTTCTTTCAATTTCTATAGAAAATGATCATTTTTATTTAGAAAACCATCATATCTCCAAGATATTTGTAGTGGTAATGCTTCTGTTTCTCTTGTCACCCACTTTGATTCCTCTGGAATTGACATTACGTGCAATCAAGGAAGATTGTGTAGATGTCTAGAACTCTCTTCACTTGCAGATGGACCCTTGTAGAGAACCACTTCCTGGTATTGAACATAAATACCTAGACATAAAGCCAAGAGAAAATAATGACACTATTGAATCTCTATATTTTAATAACCCAGTGTCAAGCATGTCAAAGGACAATATCAATGAATTGCATAGACAACTAGAGGGTTCACCCTTGTTTCATGACTTTAAGGACATGAAACTAGATATTGTATTAATTGAAGGAGAAGGGGTTGTCTAGAAAAATGGAAGACCAATATGACGAGAAGATTTCAATTTTCACCAAGCTGTGGTGAAAGCTAACTTTTGGCTGCTTTTTGTAGTTTTCTTTTTTGGGGTTGGTTGTAGGGGTACATTTCTCAATAATTTGGAACAAGTAGGATTCAATGAAGGCCTATCAAAATATCACAATCCTATTAACGATAATTGGTGTTTGAAATTTTGTTGAGCGTCTTAATGGTAGGGTTGTCTCAGAATATTATGCCAAGTTTGTTGATTTGGGATTCTCATTTTGTTTTGTTTATGAACATATGTTAAGCAGTGAGATGGGTATACTATTTTTCTAATAAGTAAAAAAGAGTTGTTTCATGTAATTAGTTTTACTTCTTATTAGAATAGTGTTTTCTAAACATGTAGGCAAACGATCATTCCTCAAACAATTTGGATGACAACTTCACAGGTTCGTATGATAGGGGCTTTTCTATTCTTTGCCTCAGATTTTCCAAGATTTGTTTATATCTCTTCTTTAGTACTAGGAATTTGATATGGAGTACACTTATCTGTAATGGTGCCTACAGATACTGAGCTCTTTGGATTGAAGCACTTTGGCAATATTTACAATTTCCTAAAAATAGGGAATCCACTGGGAGCTTTCCTCTTTTCTGACCTCCTCGTTGGATACATATATGATCAAGAAGCTCAAAGGTAGCTTGGATATTCCTACCCAACAAGCATCAGTGTTGTCAGTGTTGATTATTTTGGGCCTAACTGCTTGAGGCTTACAATTCTTATCATGGCATGGGTGTGTGATTTTGAGGTTAGGGTGAGCATTATTCTTACAGTCTAGATAAGGCCAGTTTATGAGACATTGTATAGCAAGGGTTCCTTCTGCATTTTGAAAACAACAAGTACAAAAGATTCAATCTTGGAGAAAGAATAAAAAAATCTGTAGTTCGTTCAACATTGGTAGACCTTTTTAGGTTCATGTAATGACAATTACGCTATCAAGCATATATTTTTTTGAAATGTGGTTATTTCTGCTTAGCTAGCTGTTTAAATTCTAATTATTTTTCAAAAACCTTACCGATGTTACTCTTGTTTTGTATTTGAATGTACTAGTCATAGTAAATATATTTCTGGGTGGGGTAGAGAGTGAGGTTTGTATAGTTATGAAATATTCTGGTGACAAGAGGGGCTTTCTATCAGTCCAAGAGATTCAATATCTTGAACGTGTGAAAATTACAACTACCAATTTCTGATTGTTAAACTATGGGCTCCTCCTATTTACTTTTATGGCATAGTTTCAAGTCAAAGAATTGAGTTTCCCCCATTCACTTGATTTCTATGCACTTATTCTTGAATTTCCATTGTTCAAAACAAAACCAATTTTTATCCAATTTTTATAAGTTTCCCTCCTAATAGTGTCACTTCATAGAGATATAATGGTGTCTAATGGTGTATTTTCTTTAAAGTAAGCTACAGGAAAACTTCAAAATACTATAAGAATGTAAATAGGGGAATCAAAATGAACTGAAACAAGACCTAGATGACTTGCAACCAATCCCTTGTGTTATGATTATGTTGTTCCAACTCTATTATAGTGCCTTTGCAACTCTGTTTCACCTTTATGACTACCCTCTACCAACGCTTCCTTACACAAATAAAGTAATACAAAAAACACTAGAAGATATTTGAATGAATATTGTCTAGGAGTTGGTTTCGCTCTCTGAAAGGGCCTTAACACATCCAATAAACCAAATTGGTTTAAGAAAGATGTTAATAAATCCTTAGTAGGGTAAAGAACTCTCTTTGAAATCAATACCCAAACCAAGGTTATTGGCCTCAATCAAAACTTGACCTTTAGGCATCACAACTATCTATCCTTGTTATAAATTTTTAAGATAATGGTCAAACATTGATTTTGTAGCTTACTCCAAATACAAATGAATAAAGGTCAAATATATTATATTTTCCTGACTAGCAACTTAATTTATTTAAAAATAGGGCTTCCAAGACAAGATTTTACCATTGTAAGTTCCAAACACTGAAACATCTCATTCTGCCCAATGATATCATTATGGATGGTATTGATAACCGATTGTTAGAAGTCATGATTCTCATTTAATAAGCATAAGTCACAATGTATCCAACCTGTAAAAATGCATATCCATTAAAGTCATGAATAGCTTGCAGAGTACGTGGATGTTATTTAATCATATATAAATGAACATATTGGAAATATATGAAGTATAGAAGTTCAATAATTGTATTGCTATCCTCAGTTGCATTTGAAGACATAGCCTACAAAATATCATTGTCACCGAGAAGACAAAAAAGTTCATTACAGTGGGTATGCTACATTATGCTTTGTAATGCTAAAATGAATAAAGGAGAAAGAAATTATTAATATTTTTTACAATATCTTGAAGTGAATAGCTTCTAGGTAGAGGTTACATGAATGGTGTGCCATGAATTAATCCCCAAAAAATTATAGAAACAAATTATCAAGAATTATCAAGTTGGACACTCAAAAAGGAATTGCCAATAATCTCATAGATTACGTTGGTCTATTATGTTATACTAAACTATAAAGTAAGCAAGGTGCTCTTAAGTTTAAATTAAATTTGACATAAATGCTAGGATGACAGATCACTTGTTTCTCAACTCCATGGACATTTATGAAATGAGCATTAGATTATTTTCAATGTCAGTGTTCATTCTAGGTGACTAGACATGCATAGACCTTTGTCACTAGATATTAAAATTCAGATGTAGTATGCATTCTGAATATGTCCAATATGAAAAATGTTTTTTTCACTTTTTGTGGACATTTGTTGATCTATTGATTTTCCAAATCCTTTCACATTAAGACTATAAATTCCTTTACACAAGGAAACCACATTCAAACCACCAATTATTTCTTCTCTGATTTTGAGGTCTTTCCCTTTAATGAAAGCATAATTATATGTTTGGTCTCAAATTAAGAAATATTTATAACAACTTTATAGCTTCCATATTCGTATTTCCTATCCACGAAAATCTATTATTTTCAAGCTTGGAATATTTTCATTTGGCATTTGCATTATGCTTGCACTTCTCATTTCCATTAATATGGATTTAAGTGCATGCACTAAAAAGAATAAAGAAAAAAATCCAAAACACAACGATATTAGTATATAAAATAAGATAAGAGAATTTGACTAAAACCAAATTGTAGGAGGCAACAAAGGAAAAAAAGTTCATTAAGGAATAGGGATAAAAATACATATTTCTCTAGATATTTAGGAGAAGATATAAGTGAAACAATACCCATTTGACCAAATTCTACATCATGCCAAGCATATAAATGTAAAGCATCGTTGATACATATTTATTCTTGTCATATGGCATTAAACCCTACAAAAAAGCATACACATTAAGATTAATAACATGCATCTAATTACTATTGAAAATTTACAAACAAATTGAATTATGACAAGATCTACTTTTCACCTTGTAATCCACATCAAAAATATGTTTGTCACGGGATACCATCACTTCTTGAATGATCCATGCAATACCAATTCTTCATGTATGATCCATGCAATTTAGAATAATGAGTTAATTGCAAAAACAACATGCCTTGACTTCACGTATAATGTTACAACTTGCCACCCAGTTGAGGAAAGAAGGACAAAAAAGGGAAACAAAAGTGTATAAAGTTGTACATAAGATTAAAAGGAAAAATTAAAGGTTTCATGAAACCACACCTTTTGCAATGTCCTTGAGAGAACAAAATATGAAAGCAAAAATTGGTCAGCATTTGGGAAGTATATATGAGGTAAGAATCTACACAGGACCTTTGAAGAGGAGAAAGACATTTTTTTTTACAATAGATCAACTCTTCACTACAGAGGAAATATATTGGAGACAAAAATCCAAGGTTTAATAACTAAATCAACATCAAAACACCATTTTTCTGATAAGATATCAGTTTAGGAAGAAACAATAAAATAATAAACTTATAGGGATAAACAAGAAACATGAAAATACAGATGGGGAAAAGAAAAGAGAAATTTTAAAATTTACTAATGGAGCTAATTCCATAAAAAAGGTTAGAATCAACTAGACAATGCACAAAAATTGCCAAATTATTTCAAACAGTCATAACAAGAGACTAATGAGAGAAGTGGCGATTTAGGCAATTAGGCAAGTAGTATTGAATAGGGAAGAAATCAATTTCTACGAGGCTAAATTGATTTTCTACATCCTAATTAGAAGCTGCACAAGTGAAATATCCAATAGAAAATCACAAGTTGGTTAATGATGTGCCCCTTCTAGCAAGTTCTAATGCTTGAAAGAAATTTATAGTCAATATGATGGGAAACTCCTCAGATCGATTACTTGTGGAGCATCCAGTAGAAAAGCACAAGTGGATTATCCAATAGAAAAGCATAAACTGGTTAATGATGTGCCCCTTAAGGAAAGTTCAAATATATAGCGATGATCATACCATTTTGGATCCACCCCTTCATACCTCGGAAGAGGAAGGACATTACTATTTACAAAGAAAATAAGAAAACTAGTGAATAGAGAAACAAATAAACACAAATCACTATTCTCCACATACTAAATTCCACCAATATTTTCACCAGTACTTTTATAATTCATTTTTAACAAAATCTTCTCCTGAAAAAACATGCCTCAATAGTAACACTAAATATCTACATTGGTTCACCATCCTTATCACTAAATTTTGGGCCCTCTAGAGCACATGACTCCATTATTAAATACAAATGTATTACCATCATCACCAAATAATGTTTAAACTATAATTGTATTATCTGTTTCTTTTTTTCCTTTCATTTTAGCCCTTGGTGATGTTGATAAAACAATTGTTGGTAACTTTGTAGTTGAGGTGGTTATTGGAGGTGCCATTAGGCAAGCATACTCAAACAATGAAGATTTTGTATCAAATATAAATTCAAACTTTGGGGTCATCAAGTCATAGTCAAGCCTAATAAAATTAGTTGGTGCAAAAGACATGTTTACAAAGTAAGTGAGCCGATACCAATACTAAAACTATGTGAATATTATCATTCCAATAACAACAGTCATTCTTCATGCTTATACCTAGAAAGTAATTTAATAGTTACATTCCTGCCACCTACATCTAAAATACTAGAAACCAAATTTGCACCCATCTTACTCATGGTATCCTCATGCTTATCTAGAATTATTTTCTCCTGTTGACACCTGAAACAATATCAAAAAATCATTTCAGTTTGGTGAAAATTGAAATAAATGTTTATACCAACATTTTGAAAACAAAATGGAAATATTTTCTTTTAAAATTTTAACTTCCATGAAGTACTTCTAAGCCATTGTAAAGTCCTAGGGACAACATACTTGTAGTTACATGCATATGGTTCACGTGATTCATTGATCTAAACAAGAACCATAGCAATTTCTAATAGAGCTCCTTGATAAACAAAATCCACTACATCTGATGTCAAAGGCTCTAACAGTGAAATGGATTCACTCAACTATGTACCAACATAAGAAACACCCACTACTATATCTACTCCATACCTAACATTTGGATTGTAAGACTTGGAAAGCAAAGAGACAACCGATGGTGTCTATAACAATGTGTAATAGGGGTCATCTTCAACAAGGACGTTCTTTGATGGCTTCTTATCTTCCTTAGAATGCTGCTAGTGGAGGTGGAAGTCCCTTTTCTAAGGGTGGAGACCCATATACCATGGGAATTATAGATGAAAATAATGGAGAAGGGATCAAGAAAATTCTTCATGAAATCTTACGCGGTGAAAATACTGAAGTAAGTATCTCATTTATTTGCAAGAAATGAAACAGAGTTAGGTTTAGAGCTTCTAGATTGAGGACACACCACCTTTCAAGCAAGTATTTCACACCACTTGCACCAATCAATGCCTTATTCTATTGACCTAGACCTAAAAGATCGAGTGGATATTTGGGATGTCCATTGTACTAGAAAATGCCCCATTGTCTTTCAAAGTTACTGGGTTCTATGCTCTTAGCACCTTCATCAAGAAGGATAAAAAAATATGCTTTGATAGCTCCACCATGCATTGAAGTTCCTTTGCCACTCATCACTTCTTTTAGAAGGGTCTTGATTGAACCTATATGCATACATGAGACTCACATTTTTATCACCATCAATGGACCAACCCACACCCCCTTGGGGTTTCTTTCCTTTCTTTTTTTTTTGAGAAATATTCATATGGGAACAATAGGTGGAAGACTGCTCTTAAAATATTGGCTGTAGGTTTACATAAGCCTATAAAATTTGTTTTTTAATGTGATCATGTGAGAGATTTTTTATAGACAAAAGAGGTGGTTGTCAATGTTTGGATGGTTAATGAAGCACATGAGGAATTTTCTTTCAGCACTTAATCTATATCCAAATTTTTCAATTCATTCAGTTATCACTCCTACCAAGCTTATTTATAGTACAACGGTGTTAGGGATAGGTGTCTGGACCTTTCTGGCCATACAAATTGTATATTTTAAATACTCTTTAAAATTATTAAGTTGTTTGGTGCAGTTCTAATATCTAGGATAGAATTTTGGCATAGTTATGAGTCTCTTGTTGAGGATATATGTCAAAATATACAACTATGTTATAAGTTTAGATTTAGTGAAGGCAAAAATACTCTCTTTGGAGTGTTTTTTGATAGAATATAATGAAGAATGTTTGCAATCCATGGATCTATGATAAAGCATATAGAAAGCATTAGATTTATGCCTTAGGTTTGTTCTATTTCTATCTTTCGAAATTCTGAAACATGCATCTATAGAATGTACACTTCACTTCTATATTTAATAAAAGGTTATGACTTTTTCCCACATAAAAGAGCTCCATGGATACAATGCTTGGTGTTCCCTGTTACTGTGGAAAATTGAGAAACATGTGTAAAATCATTCATAGATGTAACCTAAAATACCTAATTTGCAAAAACCCTAGTCATCAGGGTTCAGAGACACAATTCATTCCACTTTATTAAGTAGCTTGTATTTCTTTAAGTTTGTAGTTGTTCAATGTACTCTTTATGTTTCTGAAAAATACTGGCAATATCTTCTATGAGGGCTATATACCAATGGTCAACAATTAAATGTAAAATAGGTAGACAATACTGTATAGCTTGTTGGGAATCGTTTATTTGGACCAGAAAATAACCTCACTGATTTAAGAGATATAGAATTTTGAGAGACAATGTGGACCTTTGGACCATATTCCATGAAACACATGCATGCTCTCGAAGACATAAGCTATAAGGGTATCAACATGTAAACTGGTCACAACAGATCATGTTCCTAGTGATGGAAAAAAGGTTGATTCACCTTGGAAGAATAATAAACACATAAGGCTACATGCCAATAATATCTTGTTTCAAGGATCTTCCACTCCAATGAGGGATCCTCCTAGAAAAATCTATGTTCTTCTAGCTGCAAGCACTCTTTGGAAACCAAATATTGTGAAAACCAAAGCCAGACACATTGAGACAAAAGTAGAGGATTAAGAATTCTCCCCACTTATCAACCTGTAATTCCAATGTGGCTCCTAGTCCTACTAAAGGCATGTCTAGAAGTGTGTTGTGATACTAAGTTCACAGTTAAAAAATAAGACATATCTTACAAGAGACAAAAGGACCCAGTCTTAGAACTGTGAGGCCTATTTATGCCCCTCCATCATGTTGACATAAAGAACTCCATGTAGAGGTCTTCTACAATGGCTAAATATGTCTTACGTAGAAACACCATCTGCATTACCTCAGGGATTATAAGATAGTCCTCACCTACCTGAAATCTGCATAAGGTGAGTTACTGGATTGACATGATCTATTTTTTCTAATGTAAAGTCTTGGTCAACCTTTTCACACCTCACAAAAGTCAGTCATTAACGTCTTACCTAACCCTGCAATATTTTCCATCAGCTTCATCCTGCAATGGGATTGTGGAGAGTTTCATCCATTAGTTTTCTCCTTGACTAAAATCATAGGCCTATGTCATATATGACCTCATTTTGACATGTATAAGCTAATCGACTCCTTTTTTTATCTACTCTAGCATGTGTTGTTTTGATCAATCTCCCAACTACCTTTGTATAGTGTAACGTTTGACTCAGGTTTGACATTAAAGACAGATGCGTAGGCCTCCTCAGGCACATTCATGAATGTTAACATAATTAATCTTTTTGTAACCTTGTTTTATTCCCTTTCTTAGCATGTGAAACAACCGTCTACTTCCACGTGTTGTAGTAATACACTATGTGGTATGGTAACACATTATTGGACTACAACAAGTGTCTATGGAAACCACTTTAACACAGACATTGGTATACCACCATTAAATTGTGTTCCAACATAACTCTTTTTTTAGTACCAGAAAGTTTTAATGCAGTAGTGAGGACATACATCAAGTCTAGTACAAGAAACGCTAGAACATTGATACAAAAATGACATAACAATCAATTAAGTGGCTCACAAACTATCCCATACTGGCAATGCTCTAGCTCTATGCTAGATTGGAAATGCTCTAGCACAGTGACAATTCTCTCACAAAACTAGGTTACGTCCCCTGAGTGTCATAATTCACATGCATCACTAAACATACAATAGTTGCTAAAATGTATAGGATATGAACCATTAATATTCTAGGAGCATAAGGCACCATGTTATCAACTTTAAAGTAGGGAGATCATGTAAAGCCTATACATGAAGCCTTTTGAGGCATCAATTCACTTTTTTAATACTAAATACCTAGTGGCCCATATTTATACATATTGTTCAATATCGATGTCAAGGAGGTCTAGCTTTTTGTAAACTTATTTTCTTCCAATCAATAATAAACACTAAAGGAAATAAGAAACCAAATTCTATTGTTCATAGAACTTACTTGAGGTCCGTTTCAGAGTATTTTGAATGGATTTTAAGTCTATTACTCTAGAGGGGCTTCTTTTCCAAATTGCATCGAGCAGATTAGATTGTAGCAGCAACAAACATTGATGGGGGGACTTTATCATCACATATTGCATCAAGCTCAATGAGATGAGGAAGTATATAAATTTTTCCATCTGAATGTTAGACCAAACATGTAAGCATGCAAAAAACAATTAATAATCTGAATTTATGGTCAGCAATAATGGTCAGAATCTAGATAAGGTATTTCCTCTTCATCAGAGCTTGTAGTTTTGAGGATCCAAAAAAGGAATAGATTTTATCGCATTGTGCTAGGAATATGCATAGTAATGATCTCTAAAGCAATATTGGCATCCTATAAATTAATTAATTTTGATCAAACTTATAGAAATAGAACTTGATATTCATTTTTGAAAGTCAATTTTAAAATCATTTCAGCTCATGGGCGTGAGATCTACCCACAAAAAACAAGGTGAAGAGGATTGTATTAATGAAAAGAACCATATTCAAAACCCCAAAGTGTGTGTAGACATGGCCTAGATGCTCTTGAGTGATTTGATGGCCTAGAAACACCTTGATAGCATAGTCGCTTAGTCAAAGGGTAGTTGTAAGCTACTATAAGCAACATTTCCAACAAAAAGAATATTAACATCAACTCCCTATTTGTGTTGAGAAATTTCTCTATATCATTCCTTGTAAAATAGAAAAATAAATCCTACAATGAAAGCAAACTTCCTGCCTATCCATGGGGTTTTGGTATATTGGTTGAAACTTGAGACAACAATCCAACTCAAACCTTGATGGGCATAGAAACATTGAACAACATGTTGGTT
The DNA here is from genome assembly GCA_000404065.3 of Pinus taeda. Taxonomy (NCBI): domain Eukaryota; kingdom Viridiplantae; phylum Streptophyta; class Pinopsida; order Pinales; family Pinaceae; genus Pinus; species Pinus taeda. The sequence continues at coordinate 27,569 of APFE031370067.1, read as the reverse complement.
GGCTGAGTTTGATGAATGCCACATTCAAGTGGGAATAAAATAATCCATAAATGGGATTCATAGTTCCCCATAAAATAAAATAAAATAAAAAGTAAAAAAATAAAAAAAGATCTTCCTAACTGAGATAGGAATAAGAAAAAAATTAAAAATATTACCAAGCAGAGACGTGGACAAGAAAGAATATAGCCCGGCATCATTGAACCCATCTTTGACATTTTCTCTTCAAAAATAGATGGATCCTACCAATGGAGATAAAAATCGAGTCGCTTTGATTTGTCCTAATTCACTAACATGTTAATATCCTTGTGTGTACACCTATAGAATAAAAAGAAAATATTCTCGATTTGAATGTAGAAAAAAACATAGGACATCACCCAAGTATCTTCCATAAAATAAACTCCCTCTTTTGCAAATAATGAAATGAAAAACACATTGTACGTAAAAGTGGAAGTGTGCAGAGAAACAAAATAATGCAATCTAATCATGGTTAGAAAAACATATTTGAAATGGTTGAAAAATTAATAAGGATACACGTAAGGGTTAAATGCTACTGAATTATTTATAAATTATTTATCAAAAGATATTCAATTCACCATACACAAATAGAATAGTTTGGTTTGATCCTATATAAATATATCATAGAGTTGAACAATGAATTAGGCATTAGAAATTTCTCCTCTGATAACTGAGGGGAAAACCCAAAAGTTCTCTCTCTTAAAGAATTCTAAAGGAAGACTTCCATAACTTAACCAAGAAAACTCACCAAGTGAGGTGCAGACACTCAATCAATACTCCTTTTTGTAACTCGAAATTCTTCTCTTCCTAGGGCAAAAAATCTGAAAATAAGATAATATCCCTTTCCACATGTGATATTTCTAGCACAAATAAAAGATGCCAAAGATAAACCAAAAGGATCTTCTTTACTTCCTAAAATGTCAAATCAAAAGGGGCACTTAGTACCTCTCATGAAGTATGAGTCACACTTGAATGTGCAGATGTAGGAAAAAAAAGAAAGAAGCAACAGATGAAATAGGAAGAAACCCCATCCTGAGTTAGTTCTTTATGTTTTTTTAGTAAAGTAAGGCTTTTAGGGATTTTTTGTAGAATTTAAACCGTTGAGTTATTCCTTGAAATTTTGCATGTAAATTTGCTTGAATTGGACACTTTTTGGCAGGGTTCAAGCCATATTTTATCTACAACTGTAGGCAATCAAACCTCCTTATGCAACTCTACTACGAGTAGTTGTTGCAACATTTTTTCTTAATATAAAGTTTAAACTTTAAACATATCTACCTATTCTTGTTAGAAAAAAATGCCAATTTAGATGTTGTCTTATGAGTTGTTCCCTTTGTAGGAAATAATGCTATGACATCCGGTGGAAGTATGAAGAATCCTTTAGCCAAAGGGGATATGTGACCACAGTAACAACTCTTTGCTATACCAAATTTCAAATTGAAGCACATAAACACTAATTCATCAATGAGCTCATTGAAAAATAAAATGGTTGATGGCTGAATAATGAGAGGATATGGGAGAGAAAATGTATAGGGCTAAACTTAATGGATTGGTGGGAAAACCATTGGGCTATGGATTCAATTTAGTCATGATCATGGGTCCAGGAAGGAGTTGAAATAATCAATAGGGAAATGGCCTTTTTCGAAAGAATCTACTGATTAAATCAGAGATACTAAGTAGAGAGAATAAACACACAAAATCCCCTACACATCAAGCACCTTTATCCCAAACTAAATGACATGCAATATAAGTATGAAGGTATAAATATGTTGAAGAAGATACACCGACATAGAAAATTATGAGAGGGTGGAAGTCAGATTCACTCATAGGTTACAAAAATGAAAATTTTCTTGGAATTGCAAGAATAGAATCCAACAATTTAATCATATTACATAGAGGAAAAACCACACTTGAAACTGGGTAAGGAATAATATCTTCATTATATTGAGAATAACATGAATTTATCGAAATCTTGTCCACAATAAAATCCATTACCCTCCAACTTGTATTTTTAAATAACAAAAATATGAAATGGCAAGGGGGCAAAGCCATAAAATTCCAAGCATGTGCATGTGCATAAGGCATACTATAATTATAGCTGACTAGAATCTAAAGAAGAAAAATAGTTTAGAAGATGAAAAACACGAGTACCAAATGGACTAAGAAAAATAGGCAAACAACTTTAGTGGTGAATCTTCAGCTCAAGTCTTGTGTGAATGTTTCTCTATATATCTCCTCCTAAAGTATTGCCCTCTAGGAAGTAGAAGTAGCATGCCAGATGAGTCTTGAATACCCCCTGTAATCCAACATGTGTTTCCTCTATGACTATTGTATAAGTAGTTCTCCACTGGAGGTAATGCCAATTTGAATCTAGTATCTATCCCTTTCATTTGTTGGCCTCACTTCAATTCCAGCGAAAAATTCTTGTATTGATTGCTCAAAATTTTATTCAACTACTCTTCTTTTCTTTGAAACAAATCAAGCCTCTAGATGGTCGACCCTCCAAATAGTTTTAGTAATATGCCTCTACCTAGCTGTTGGTTCACTCAATCATGATTTTTGAAAGTGGGAGACTCTACTAGATTTTCTAAATGATGGTAAACAAACTCTACATTAAAAGAATTCTTAGAAAAGACTAGATAGCTGAAAATTGAAAGCCACTCAAATTACATCTCTAATGATGCTATAATCTATAAACACATATTGTAGAAAATATATAACAAAAACTTAGTAGATGGACTGTCAAAACCTATTATTGTTTTCTCATTAATTCTGAACTCAAATCTTCTACACAAAGAAGAGACAAACTAATTCACTGCTTATTTTTGAATTGAATGAATTATAAAATCAATACGCATGCCTCCTTATATAACAAAAAGGTGGACTTCATAGGGTTTAGAAGGCTAGATCTAAATTCTATATCTGCCACAGTCTTGAGATTTGTACTCTTGTCTCTGAATGCATGATAGTCTTTAATTAGTGTGTTCGGTCAAGAGAAATATTTCCTTGGTAGATGTGCCCTATCACTAGACTACATATGTTTTACCTAACTAAACTTAGACTTAAGTAAAAAAATATAAAATTTCTAGAATAAAATTGAACTAATATATGAAAGTTATCTAGAACATGCATGTTGTTGAGGATAGATTGTTGGAAATAAAACAATAATTTCTTCTACATATTCTAATACACCATACTATTGAATATAGAAGAGAAGAACTACTATCTCAATGCAGAGTTTGAATTGTTGTAACTAAAGTGTCTTGATCTATTCACAAGTGCATCCAAGAATGCTACACATGTGCCTACACTATAGAATGCTATTCAAGATACACTCTAACAATATCTCTTTCCAAGGAAAGTGTTTTTCACCAATTGAATTCTCTCCATAAATGATTTGAACTTTCCCATTGCCAAGGGCCCAGTTAAGAAATTTGCAACTTGTTGATTTGTCCAAATATACTCTAGAGAAATTGCTCCCTTCTGAATCCAGTCATTGAGAAAATGGCATCTGATGTTAATATGCTTGTAGCAATCATGGAATACTAGATTCTTATAGTTTTATGCTACTCTATTTGACATAGTAGTCACAATAGGCTCCAACATCTTGCCCGTTAATTCTGCAATGAACTTGCAAAGTTAGATGGCTTCACAACTAGCAATGATAGCTTCTACAAATGTGTGTTGTATGCAATGCCACTAAATCCTACTTCCTACTAAACCAAGAAATCACTTTTAAACCCAAAATGAAGCAACACCTTGAACAACTCTTCTTGTCACATGCCTCTCTTTCCCTATCATAATTAATGACTCCATGCAACATTAAATCACTATCTCTTACATATCTTAGACTGCAATGTATTGTGCCTTTCAAATATTGGAGCACATGTTTTGGAGCTATTTGGTAAATCTATATTGGCCCAACCATTAACTATCTCAAGGTATTCACTACAAAACATATATAAAGTCTGGTCTTTACTAGATACATCAAGGATCTAATCATACTATCTATACACTGAAAACTCTACAAAATTTGAATCCAAGTAAACATGCAACTTCAAATTTAGTATGATAACATTTCTCACGGGTTTACAATCTATCATTTGGAAACCTTTAAGGGTCTCAACAGTGTTTTTTCCCAGCCCAAGGAAAACCTCACCAATACTCTATCACACATCTAGACTTGCGAAATGTTATATCAACTCAATATCCATTTCAAATTCTTGTGCTACCTTAGCTTTATACCTTGAAATTAACTTCTCTAAATAATTTATAAGTATTGGGTCATCTACTTAAAAAACAAAAATAAGTAGATCAGATCTACCATATAAACCATTTTACATGAGGATGTGTCTTTATAATGTCTCCTATGGATTAATTTCCCAAGGGACGAAATAGCCTATCAATCCCCATAGACTATAGTATTTGATAAAGGGGAAAAACCCCATTACCCAATGTTTGGGAAGCATGGGGTAGAGTATTGGGGAAACTAAGGAAAGAAGCCTAAAATTGGGGTTGCAATGAACCCTTCTAGAATAATTGAGGAGGAAACCCCCACAAGTAAATCTATAAATACAAAAGAGTAAAATCATTTTGATCATCAATTTGGATTAATTTGTCTCTTTCTTTCTTTGATCCTAAGCTTTGATGGTTTTAAGACCCCTTTCTCTTCTTTGACTAGTTTTGGTGGAGGTGATCCCACCCCACCTAGTCACCATTTCTCTTGTTCTAGCACAAGTCATTCGAGTAGTCTAGTTTGTCTTAAGAATTAAAGATCTTTGAAAAATATTGGACAATACTGATTTATTTGGCTCATTGAGATGCTTCCTATGCAACTAAGGGAATCTGAACTGGATCTTGTTGAAGGACAACCTAAGGCAATCTAGTGGCAATCTTGAGGCATCGCACTAGCATTTTTGAGGAAAATTCAGAGGAATTATTGAGGAAGATTCAATGGTCTCTAAGACAATGATTTGGAGTTGGAATTATGAGATTTATCCTCCTATGACTACAACTTATCACAAAATAACATCATTCCAGGTAGCTAAGGAAAACAATGAAAATTAGTTACAGAAAGAGGAACTCGAGCTACAGATAGAGGGCATGTATTCCAAGACTGTAGAACGGACTGTCGTAGAGTTGTAGAATCCATGGGGTCGAGGGTCACAAGGCTATAGGGCATTAGGGATGAAATTATACTCTAGATAGTGAGTTGAATATCCTCTTTTCCCAACAAGTTAATAGATATAGTCCAAGTTTTGTAGGAAAGTAGGGTAAATTACCTATTATAGTACTTAGTTAAATTACACTTGTAGTCATATTTGGTTTGATTGAGCGACAATGTTATTGGACTATGTATAATTTGGTTATTGGACAGTCAATCCAACTAAGGTGGATTTGCATAAGATACTACTATTGATTGTTATCTTAATGGTTACTTTCTACTATGGTTAATTTATATGAAGAAAAAATTTGTTAATGTATGAAGGAATAAATTTTGAGGTATTTCTATTGGAAACCATAGTCTAAAAAAGAAACCCTAGGATGGAAAAATTACCCTAGGTCACTATAGTGTTATTAGAGGTGGCTCTCCTGCCAGCCTGGAGGGTGTTTAAATATGGAACAACTGGAAGTAATTTTTTGCAAGGAGTATGCAAATTCTTTGCGGAAGTTGGAAGAGAAGCAAGCAAAAACTATTAAAATATTGCAAGAATGGAATAGAAGGGATCTTCCAGAATTAGAGTTGGACAAAAGAGTTGTAAAATCTAAGGAAAATGAAGAGGCTGAAAAACACAACCAATATAAGAAAAGTATAGGCAATGTTCCAAGGGGAAATGGATGTTGATCTAAAGATGATATGAGGTTGTCATTGATGTAAACCCAAGAAGCACCAGGGGCTACCCTGATCTTGCAAGGGAATTTTGACTTGAAAAATTATTCTATTTTGATTCAAGGATCTTCTATATAGATTCTAATCGTCAAGACATTTCCGTTGAAAATGGCATGCCAAGTAATTCTTCACGGTTTGAGAGATATTCATGTTTGAAGTTAGTAACCCTAGTTAGTGGGCTAAAACCTATGGGGTTGTGTAATGGCACTCATAATTGGTTTTGGTCATTGAATAATCAATAATTAATCATTTTTTAAGCTCCTAAAATCCCTCTAACATTCTCTATAGAAGCCCCTCTCAACTCTATAAAAAGAAATCTCATATATCCTCCAAATGTACTGATTGTGGAATTTTCGCTATAACTTCATTTCTATAAAGTCTTAGATTCGGAA
>APFE031370067.1:0-20083 GCA_000404065.3 Pinus taeda | reverse complement strand
CAGTATTTTCCAACAATGGAAATAAACAAGGTAATCATAATCCAACAACACAATATTCACCAAAGTTTTGTAAGGTGGTGCAGGAAACTATTGAGAGAAAATGATCCATTTGAAGCATCAAAGTCTTTAGGTGATTGATGAGATGGAAACTATAAGAATATCTATGAACCAAAATGTAACTTTAGAAAATGAAGGGGTTGAACATAGAGATGTCCACAATAAATACATTAGTACAAACTACTTGAGTGCCTCACAAAACCCTTAAAGATGCAATCCTGACATCCATGGTATCCGTGAATATTGAGAGTAGTCAAAGTGCCATATGTAAGGAGATCGTGTATTGGTTGGGGTGATTAGTGCTTGCCCATGACAACCCCGTAGAGAAACACATATCAGCATAGTTACAACTAATTTTAGGAATCTTGAATCTTCTAATAGAATTGGGTGTCAACATTCAAATACCCTACATGTACCTTGAATGAACTTCTCTTCTATAGGCTTCTGTTTCATCCCGTTATTATTCTTTTCACACAATACATGTTGGGGAACCCTTATGTTTTCCTTTAAAACATTCTGCTCCTATAGTTCAGTTATTTAGGGAACTTGTTGTTGCTGCACCATGATATTAATATTATTGGACATTGGCTTAGCCTAGAAACATCATGAAATTTGTAAACCTTCTAGGTTTATAAGAAATAATTGTTTCTTCAAAAAACAATTTTTTTTCATATAATCATTTATAGCCGTTGGTTTATAAAACACAATCTTAACCAATAATTTCCTTTCCTCTTACAAATTTTTCACAACCTCTTTAATTTCCTCCTATTAATAAATTCACATAATTTTTAAGATTTGAAAGAAACAAGTCTCTTATTAATTTATTTTCAGGGTTTACAATACATAAACCTCATGAAAATTTTCCTTTTCACTGTGAAGAAATTTTCTTTGGGCTATTTGAAGCATTTCCAAATCCTCTTGTCTCGTCCAATTCTAAGGGTTTTAGAAATCACTTCTTCTCTCCTATTTTAAGAGTTTTGGATTTGAATTTTTAAGTGTGTTCCAACAAATACAGTCTTAAATGACTGATGGAACTGATAAATACTATTATCTTGGGCATTAATATACGCTTTTCTTAGTGATTCAATGAACCATTTCACATGTAGTTTCCTCTAGTGCCATCAAAGGGTGTGCAATGGAATTTCCCATTCCACGGTTTACGAGTCCCCACAAAGTGGGTGGTGAAGTATTTTCTACGTCCTATCCTGGTTTCAACCCACCTCTAGTCCCATGCCCAATCTATGTCTCATCTTCCTTCCTGACCTCTCTTAGCCCATGAACCAATCCGCTTTGCAGAAACTTACTTAGCTCGACAGCACGCTTTTGCCCCGGTTGGAACAAAGACTATAAAGGTGAAACCAATTGCATCACATTCCTTCCAATTTCTAATCCAGATCTACCAGATGCAGATAAAGATCCAGCATTGCCTTTTTGTAAGAATGAAACTTCCAATAAACCTTCTGCAAACTCAGCCAAAAAACCCTTTCCTTCCCCACATTACCCTATTTTTAAAAAGTTATGAAAAGGATGTGTGATATCTTTGATTTTTATTTTCCGGATAAATGAGGAAAAATATTTTGTATATAGAAGAAAATAAAATCCCAAAAAACCATGAGTCCCACCATTGTGAAAAACTTGGCTTAAAAGCATTGTAAACATGAATCATGGGAAAACCAAAATAAAGCTTTCCAGAAATGACTTTTTGGCTAAGACAGTAAGTTAGAAGTTGCAAGGTGTTTAAGAATGAAAAAGAGAATGAGTTTCAAAGTTACAAGGTGTTATGGATAATTTTATTTTGATCTTTTTTCTATGTATATTTTTTATTTTTATTTATACATATATACACATATATGTCCTCCACATTTCATTGAATTTGGGTAATTAATATAATTGAAGAGTATTGGATTTGAATTTGTTGTACTATTTAGTATTTTGATCTTGTGATAGAGTCTTTTAATATTATTTATGGCTACTTATTCATTTAAGGTTAGATTTGTTGATCTATTTGTTGTTAAAGGTGGGTGAAATCTCAGTATATGGTTATAGTTTTTATACTTTAGAATTTTCTCATTAGTAAATTAAAAGTGTCCTCTACTAATTAACCAACACTTCTTCTTGCAATTATTTTTATAATGTATTTGACCCAGCTATAAGCTCACTCTCATTTTGGATAATTTGTCAGCCTTTAAATTTAATTCCTTGTGAATGTGATAAAAGGATATAACCTTGAAGATTATATTAAACCCATAACTCTAATTTTCCAGTAATCTAATAAAGAAGTGTTTAAGTGAGTGTAACCTTTCAACAAATCTATAATAGCTTTTGAATCCCCTATATTAATATGTTTAGATTGTTGAAGTGACATAATTAAAATGACTAACAAAAATGATTGATTTGTATTATTGTAGTTATTATTAGGCAGTCATATTTTTTTCCTAGACTAAATTAGTCATTCACATAAGTCATTTTTAGTTGTATTACTTATTATATAGTGATATATTTTAACCTGAGAATAAATTAGTCCTTTATGTTAGTCGTTTTTAATTAATTCACTTAAGATTGCTCATTTTTGGTAGTGTTTCACTTGGAAAAGCTACATTGACTAATGTTTTTAGTCACCTAGTCATTAATTTCATCATTTTTACTAGTGTATGGTGAGAAAAATCCAATTCCCAACTCAAAAATATGATTCTTGAATCTTCTAAGTTTCCTGTTAATGAATCTCAACTCCAATATCCCAAACTTGAAAACATGAAATCTTTATTCAACAGTAAATAATGAGAAGGTTTCCTATCTACCAATAGACTTATTAGGATTATTAGTATCAAGGGGTTCTACATGGGTGTTTTAGTGAAAATTTTGACACCAAGGGCCTTATAGTATAATATCCCCTTCATCTTATTAGAATTTATCTTATTACAATAGAAAGCTACCTACACTTGATGAACGGTGAGCCACATTCCACCCCACCATAGACTCAACTACACTGAAATATTTCATGCAATTGGAAACCTCCAAGAAAAACCAAGAAGCCACTAAGGAAATATTTCTCAATAATGAGTCATGAAGGGAATCCTCCTTCATCATTTCCTCCACTTCATTTTCGAATGCACTGAGGGAATTATTTAATGCCATTACCATACAAAAAAGCCATTTCTTCGGCATAGTGAGGATGTGTGGCAATCCACAACGCATATGCCCTCCATAATGGTGGTCTGGTTGCAGGAATCAGAGATAATCATTCAAAACCGGAAACAATCTCTTCTATTTCAGGCAGGACTTCTTCTGAGGTTTCCTTTACATTATCAGTCATCAACCTCTAATTTTAGATATTCTGCTAAAACCGTAGAACTGTTAAATTTACCTGAAATATGGAAAATTTTCACTTTTCTCACGGAACCAAAATTAATTAAAACCACAATTTATAACATATCACATCCAAAATTTATATTAAACTCCATGCATTCTTTTATTCAATTACCGTCCGATCTAAGCTTTTCAAGTGGATGGTCATGATTAACTTAGTTATTAACTCAGTTTTATAACTGATCACATCTGATTTTGGAATTAACATCTATGCTTATTAGCACGTGGTCACCGTTAGATCTGTTTCCTGTCGATCAAATGATTCATATCTTCTATGGGGGTTCTCAAGAGTTTCGTTGGGTTTTCTTCGTTTCACCAAGAATTAGCACTTCCGCCAAGGTTAACTTGTTTGTAAGTTATATTTAGGATATCGCTAAGCTATATGGTTTCGAAATACTTTAAGTTCTTGCAATACACAGTGAATGAAGTTTAAACGCGATGAAACAAGATTATACAAAACTTTAATTCTACAGAGGCCAAACTGGAAATCAAAAACATTCAAAGATATTTCGAAGGAAATTCAAACCTTCAAGATTTAACCATTCATGTGCAAAATACAAAGAGACACAGAGATATTTTGAATTTTATAGCCTAATCCTCCACAACCAAAATCCAACCAAATCCCCTTACAATAATTCAAAACTTACATCAAATACATGTACATACAACAACCAAATCCTAAATCAATGGATCGAAATTGCCTAATCCTATCTAATTTGCATGATATTCTCCTCCAGAATCTCAACTAAGCCTAACTACTTGAATTAATTACAAGATAATCCAAATCCTTGAATTTTAGTTCTAATCCTCTCTAGAAAGCTTTGTAAATGGCAGTTAAAGGATCCCACTCCTTTGCTTGTAAACTTTTTTTTTATGTTTTTGGAATAAATTTGAAGCCTTTTGTCTTCGACCCTCATGCTCCTGCATCAGACTCCAGAGGGAAAAATTCTTCATGAGATCCTGTCCATGAACTCTTCTACGGAACTGCCCAACTTCTGTAGCATGGCATCTATCATCCAGGTAGCATTAGCAATTGGTTTATCCTTCTATTTTACCAAATACTGAAAATACTCTTGTCCCCTTTTCCTTTTAAACACTCCCTTATCCAATATCTTCTCTGGTTGCAATGATTTTGCTGTATGTAATTGTTTTACCCAATCAACTTCATGTTCTTCCTTGTCTTCTGCTGTATCATTTACATTTCCACTTTCATACATGTACAAATCAACAACATTGAAAATTGGAGATATTACAATATCAGGGGGCAATTCAATTTCATATGCATTTGTAGAAAATTTCCTCAAGACTCTGCATGGTCCAATTTTCTTGAATTTTAACTTGTTATACTCCCTTTTTGGAAATCTTTCCTTCCTCAGGTGTGCTAAAACAAAATCTCCAACCTCAAAATTAATTTCTCTTTTCTCCAAGTTTTCTCTACTCTTGTACTTTATGCTGCTATCCTGTAACTGATGTTTTACCTGTTCATGTATTGCTTGAATCTTTGAAGAAAAATCTTCTCCTTTAGCACTTCTCATTTCAGCTTTTCCCAAGTCTCTTAATTCAGACACTCCTCTTGGGTGCATTCCATAAACTATATGGAATGGACTTTGCCTATACTCCTGTTAGGAGAATCATTATAAGCATATTCAGCCTGTGCCAAAATTTGATCCCACTGTTTTGGATGTTCACCTGCAAGACTTCTCAGAAGATTACCCAAGCTTATGTTTTCCACTTCAGTCTATCCATCAGCGTGAGGATGATAAGCTGAACTGAAACTCAACTTAGTACCAAGTTTCTTCCAAAATTTCCTCCATAAATGTTCAACAAATTTGGCTTCCTTGTCTAAAACAATGCTCTTAGGTAACCCGTGCAACCTTACAATCTCCTTAAAAAGCAGAATAGCAATGTGAGTAGCATCACTGGTTTTATAACATGGAATAAAATGTTCCATTTTAGAAAATATGTCAACTATAACAGAAATTGAATCATTTCCTCTTTGAATTTTTGGTAAACCCAAAACAAAATCCATACTTACCATATCCCAAGGTATATTTGGAATAGGTAATGGAACATACAAACTTGTGTTTTGGCTCCTTCCCTTTGCATACTGACAGACTTTACAATTTTTCACATACTTCTTCACTTCAGATCTCATCTTCGGCTATAAATAAAACCAACTCACCTGCTCATCAGTCGTGTCTGCACCAAAATGTCCTGCAAGTCCACCACTATGTTTCTCCTTGATTAAATTTTCTCTCATAGAAAAATTTGGTATGCGCAGTTGATTTCTTTTAAACAACATCCCTTCTTGCAAGAAATAATCCAGCCACTTACTTCTTTCTAACAAAACATGATTTTTTCAAGCTTCAAATGCCTCTTTAAAATCTAAATCTTTCTCATATAATTCTTTAAGAAGATCAAAACCCAACACTTGAATTTGACTTTCTTCAACTAAAATGCTTTTTCTACTTAAGGCATCTGCTACCTTATTTGATTGGCTATTTATATGCTTCAATACAAAATTAAAACTTTGAACGTATTCTATCCATTTTCATGTTTCTGACTAAGCTTTGGCTATTGCATAATGTACTGCAATGCATGATTGTCTGAATAAAGTATAAACTCCTTAGACATCAAGTAATGTCTCCACTTTTTCAATGACTGTACAACTGCAAAAAATTCATTATCATAACAAGAATATTTCTTCTTTGATTAATTTAGTTTTTCACTGAAATAAGCTACAGTTCCGTCCTCCTGACTTAAAACACCACCAATAGCTTCTCCACTAGCATCACATTTCACTTGAAAAGGTTTATTAAAATCAGGCAAAATTAAAATAGGTTTCTCAGTGATCTTCCTTTTCAACAATTGAAAGTTCTTCTCTGCTTCAATAGTCCATTTAAATGGATGTTTATCCTTCTTTATAGTTTCAATAATAGAAGTATTGATCTTACTAAAATTCCTTATGAATTTCCTATAAAAACTAGCAAGGCCATGAAAACTTCTTACCTCAAAAACACTTTTCGGTGAAGGCCACTCTATGATTGCCTTTATCCTCTCTGGATCCATCTTTAATCCATTAGAAGAAACAACAAAGCCTAAATATACCAACTCTTCATTCATGAATGAACATTTCTTTAAATTTAGTAATAACTTTTCTTGTTACAACTTTTGTAAGACATAATTCAGATGTCTCATATGTTCCTCTTTATATATCCTTTAAACTAATATATCATCCAGATATACTATTACAAATTTACCAATAATTCCTTTCAACACTTCATTCATTAGCCTCATAAATGTACTAGGAGCATTTGATAATCCAAAAGGAATTACCATCCATTCATACAATCCTTCATCTATTTTAAAAGTAGTTTTCCATTCATCGCCTTCTCTAATCCTTATTTGATGATAACCACTTTTTAAATCCAACTTTGTAAAATATCTTGCTCCACTTAAACAATCCATCAAATCTTCAATTCTAGGTAAAGGAAATCTGTACCTGATAGTTATTTTGTTGATTTCTCTTGAATCAATGCACATTCTCCAGCCTCCATCTTTCTTTGGACTTAACGCTGTTGGCACTATACAAGGACTCAAACTCTCTCTAATAAGTCCTTTATCTAACAGTTCCTGAACTTGTTTTCTAATTTCTTCATTCTTTGTGGGAGTCATCCTATAAGCTACTTTATTTGGTAGATTTGTTCCTGGAATCAAATCTATATGATGATTGATTTTTCTAATGGGTGGTAACTCATTAGGCAAATCATCTACAATGATATCACAATAATTCTCCAGCATCTCTTGAATTTCAATTGGCAAATCAAAAGTCTTAGTAGAAGTAATCATTACCTTGGGTTTTCAAATCAATGCAAAATTTACCTCATCCTCTTCAATATGTTGCAAGTATTCTTTTCTACTCAGCAATAAAGTCTTTGGATCAGATTTTCTCGATGCATCCTCCTCTTCCATAGGAAACAATGTATGATTGATACCATCTTTACCAAATTTGTATGTATTCTTTTTCCCATCATGCATATCTCCTCTGTCATACTGCCAAGGTCTTCCCAACAATATGTGACATACATCCATAGGCATCACATCACACTGAATTTTGTATTTTCCCAACTGCAACTCCACTTCACACTGTTCATTCACCAACAACTTATGTCCTTTTTGAAGCTATGACACCTTTTAAGGTGTTGGATGTTTCTTTTTATTTAATTTCAACTTCTTCACCACTTCTATAGAGACCAAATTATTAGTGCTGCCACTATCAATTACCATTTTACAACATTTTCCTTGAACCTTGCACACAGTCCTGAACAAAGTCTTTCTCTGTGCTGATTCAACAACTTCCTTTGTTGGTTTTAACAAAAATTTGTTAACTACCAAAGATTCCCCTTTCTTTGGTACATTTTCTTCTTCTGGCACATTTGTTGCTTCCTCTTTAGTCTTAGAAACAATTACATTTCTCTAATTTGTTCCTATGTTCTTTGGGCACGCATAGGCTCTGTGTCCTAGCTTATTACATCTTTAACATCTGATTTCTCTTCCTCTGCCTTTGCCTCCTATTCCTCTAAAAAATCTCCTTCTGCCACTTGCATCACCTTTTGGGGGTTTATGCTGACTCGAGATGCTGCTAGATCCATCTCTAGGTGTTGTAGATCTTCCTCTACCACTTTGAATTCCCCTTCCTCGGAAAGTACCTCCACTTCTGGCAGATTGCTTCCTCGTGATTTTTTCTTCAGCCTTCAATACCATATGATAAGCCTCTTCTATTGTTTTAGGAGACATCAAACTTATCTCACCTTGGATCCCCATTCTGAGCCCATTTATATATCTTGCAACCTTCTCATCTGTATCTTGAATTTGTCCAGCTCTAATGCTTACTTTGTAAAATTCTTCTGTGTATTCTTTCACTGTCAAAAGAACTCTGTCTAAGATTCTGCATCTTTCTAACTAATGTTGGTTGATAATCACTTGGCAAAAAAATACCTTTCAAATTTGCCACCATCCTGTTCCAATTCCTAATTGGCTACTTACTAAGTCTTTTCCTTTCTACCTGCACTCCATCCCACCAAAGTGTTGCATGTCCTTTCAATTTTGTGACAGCAAATTTCACTCTCTTTCCTTCTTCCATTTATTCATAATCAAAGAATTTATCCATGCTATTAATCTAGTCTATCAACTCCTCAGGGTTTAAACCTCTTGTATAAATTGAACCCTCAAGTCTGGGTTTAGATGTGGTTCCTGTTAGCACCCAAATCTGGCTTAGGCTGAAGGAAGGAAAAATTCAGGGTAACCACAAACCACGCTCAGTCTAGTAGCTAGCCCTACCAGAATAGGAGAGGGATCTGTCCAAGTCACGCTCAGTGAAAAGATAAATGAAACGGTCTGAGATGACTTATAGTGAAATATTGATCTTAGGCTAGTAAGTAAATATGGATACAAGAAGCAATTTTTTATGAATGACTGAGTTTCTGGGATGGTATGGGACCAAAGAACAACAATGAACAGAGAATTTAATACAAAGGCATAGATTAATTCGAGAGGCAAGACAGGCGAAAAGTCTAGCAATTTATTTTGAAATAACACGGAATCGAGAGATTGCTTAGGATAGTAAAACGGGCATAAGTACATGAATCCTTTTCAACAGAAGAAAGAACACTGAACATGAAATTTTCCCACAGGCAGAGCAATAAAAATGAATTCTACCTTATCTAACTTAGAAAATTTCACTAGAAATGAATATGAAATGAATTATGAAACATAATGAAATACATATGAAATGTAAGAGACACTTTTTCTACACTCACAACCACATGAATCTCATGAAACAGAGCCACTACCTTTCATTAATCCTCTGCCAAAATATACAATGAAGAAAAAGAGTTTCTTTCCCATAGTCTCCTAGAAATTACAAGCCAACCAACCCTTTGCAAATGGTTTGCATACAATAAATAGAACATGCCATGAGGAGATAGAACGACCAAGAGTTGGGGATTTTCTCAAATCATTACAAAATGGAGATGGAAAGTTAACCATTAGCTACAAGTGCAGCGTTACAAAGATGACCAATGGCTTGGGTGATCGTTTGCCTTCCTTTGCCACTTGGATAGAAGAAAAACTCTTTAAACTTTGCCTTAGATGCCAAAAAAAGTGAAGTGTAGATGAGCGGGCCCACTTAGAGAAAGTCGCGAATCGAAATTTCGTGAAACGGAGGTGAATTTGGCCTTTTTCCCTATATGCGCCGCGCCCAATTCTATATGTGCCGCACCAATTTGGAGGCTGTTTTGAGGCACCTTCAGGAGTCCAAAATGCACCCAGGTATGCTTGTTGGAATGCCTGGCTTGTATACTTTCCAACCCAAGTAGAATTTTTGAATTTGGCGCTCATTTTCCCCTCCAAATATTCATTCTCCCAAGACTGCTTCCTGTGTGTCAAAATAGGGGCAGAGAGGTCATTTTTTGGGTATTTTTGACCTCCTGGAGACTCAAATCATGCCCAAATTTCTTGTCCAAGCACCAGTAGTCGTAAATTTTCATGCTAAATCCAAAAATGCAAGCCATTTCCAATTTGGAGCTCCCAATCCTAAGCGTCGCGCGCACAGGGAGAAAAAACATGTGTTGTGACCAAAAATTTTCCATGTGACCAAAATTGCCCCAAATTTCTTGAAATTTGGGTTGGAGGTTCTCTAAGAGGCACTATGCTGGGCCACAGAGGCTTCAGCCAAGATTCGAAGTTGATATTGCTCTTTTTGCCTCTTTTGTCTCTTTGTTGCTCTGCTTAATTTTGCCTTCAAGCTCCTTATTCGAGCCTTCGAACTCATGTTCCATGCCCTGTAATGATAAACCATCCACCTCAGTATGGTTTTGTCCCTGTCGGCCTTCTCCAGCAGTCTCTCAAGGTGGATGTTGATCCGCTCGAGCCCAGACTCACGATCATTGTTGATCTCTTGCTCCAAGGGAGTGAGCTCGATCCTCCTATGCTGGCCAGCTTGGCGATTCTCATGGATACTTTGCAGCTCCATGATCTCATGCTGGTCCTCAAGCTATTTGTTCCTCTGCTCCAAATACCTGATGATCCATTTGGCTCTCTCCAAATTAAGTGACAAGTCTTAGATCTCTGTTTTCTGCTCCTGAATGGTCATCCTAAGTTTGGCACTCTCCACATCCGCATCATCATCCTGAATGAGGATGAAGTCAGCCTCCTGTTCACCTGATGGCCCCTCGTCATGCATGGGCCTCTTGCCCTTGTCCTGTACCTGTTTTTTTGATGCCGGAAGCGAGGCCCCTTCCACCCCGGCTGGAGATAACACTCACTTTGCTGCTGCAAACAAGTGCCTATTGCCTCTCTGATATGTAACGAATACTGGCATAGTAGTGGTCTCATGGCACTCATACTGATGAGAAGGACCACCTATCTCATGCTCTACCTTTGATAGTACCTTTGAAGTGCTGAAGAGGTCATGGGAGATGAAGTCCTCCCAAGCAATGCTCTGCAATCCCAAGTGATGATCCACCAAAATCTGGATAAGAGCAAAGTGATAAACACTGTTAAGTTGCTACTGAGGGGTGTTATGCTACATGAAGGTGTTCATCCTCTCTATGTTCCTGTAAATGAAAAATGGGAGGTTCATCATTCACACCTTGGTAAAGTGCATGAGCAACCTGATGTGATAGGCATATAGACGAGAGAACCTCCCCTCACAGTTGAAGTACTTCATGATCAATTTCATGAGCGAAGCATATTCATCTTTTAAATATCTGAATGGAAAGAGTCTTGTGAGCTGCCTCAAGAATTTGGCCTTAATGTAAGGCTCATAGTGTTGCCTATCCACCTTCGTTTTCTTGTGCCATTGTTCTCCAACATTTGGTATGCCGGTTTCCACTGATATAGTTTCGGGTGTCAATGTGAAGGTGACCTGGCCAAGATAGACTGACCTCCATGTAGGTGAAGCACAAAAAGGTGGGCCAACTCATGATGAACTCTAACATTAGCCACCCTTTGACAAAATTCAAAACATGATAGATGCTGGAAACATGACATGGCAAGAGGGCAGGCCTGCAATTCAGTGAGGGTAGTTGGCTCATCCCTAACATGTTTGCCACTCTTGTGATGTCTCCTGGGAGCCTGTTCTTCTGAGGATGAATCAATTTGTGTCTCCATCTCATACTCTGATGAATGCTCAGATGCCATGACTTCTGTGTGTACTGTACTTGGGCTGCCCTTTGATGATGGTGTGAAACTAGGTGTTGTTGTGATATCTACCACCAAGGGGAACAATGAGAAAAGGGAGTATTAGGAGGGGAGTAATATGATGGGAATAGGGGTTATGGGGAGAAGTTTGTTTAGAGATATGTAGGGGAGTTTGGGTATTTGATAAGGTAGGGTTTTGGGGTTTTGTGTTGACCAATAAGAGGAGGGGATAGGGAATAGGGTTTGGTAGTGTTTTAGGGTAGGGATAATAGGAAAAATGAGAAAGGGGGGATAGGGAAAAAATGGCAAGCAAGGGAAAAATGAGGAGTGAAAATGGAACATTGGCATCAATACCACAATTATGAAACCCTAGCAACAATGGATTTTGGTGTTTTCTTGTGGTTGGATTTATGAGTTTTGTTGCAATTAAACATAGCCATGAACCACCATATCATTCATAAAATTTGATGAGAAAGCCATGATATAGAGCCTACCTATCAATTTGAGGGGTTTCACAAGCAATTTGAGGCAATTTGGCACGATTTGAGGGCCTTTGTGGGTGTGCGTCGTGCACCAAGCCCGGTGCACTGCGGCCTGTGTGTGCACTGTGCTCGTTGAAAATTTTCACTGTGGGGTGCCTCTGTGTGCGCCGCGCTATGTGTGTGCGCCGCGGCCCTCTGTGTGTTCGCCGCGCTCTGGAAAATGCCTCCAACTTCACTCCAAACACACACTATGCACTCTCAAACACTTAGTTATGTTTCTCAATAACCTTGATTAGCACAATAACTTTGTTTGCTTGTGGGAATTCTCTATTTAAAGACTTTGAAGTCATGGGTTAAATTTTTGCTTCTTCAAAAACCCGTTTTGCTAATTCTATATTTTGACACTTTTTCACTGACTTAATGCAACACTGAATTTCACTTTTCCCTTTGAAATTTTAGCTCAAATGATGAAATTTTCGGCACTCTTTGTAGGGATTGCATGACAGGGCATTTGGCCATGGAAACCGTGACTGCACTTGAAGAAATCAACTGACGACCTTTTTGAAAATTTTATCACAAATGACACTGTTTGACTTTACAGTCGAAGTCTATCAACATGATGATGAAACTCTCTGAATCATAACTTTGTAAGGGCCTCACTCTGGCCTGCATGGATTTATTGGACATGGTTGAAGACTAAATTGATTAATCCCTAGACCTAATTATCGAAAATGAATTTTGTCCATTAAAGGACTAGACCTTGACTGTCATGGACTTTAGTGATCATTGACAAAAGACTTAAGCTAGCAAGAACGAGGCATGAGGGGAAATGACTAGCATGACCTTTTCCGTCAGATTATGGCATGCCCCTAGTGGAATGCAGCTGGGTAAATGGAGCGGGAATCTTAAAAATGAAATGCATAAGGAGTTTTGATCTTTGACGGAGGAATTAGAAGACCGAATCTAACATTGGCTCCAATGGGGGATGGTAGCTCCTTGGAGGTGCCAAGAACAACAGATCTCTGTAAGAGCTAGACAGTGCCTTCGTCCCTTGGGCTATGGAGTTATTATTTTGACAAACAACATAGGACTCTGACTCATTTATTCAACTGAAATGACCAAAAGAAAAAACTGACTTAAATTTGACATTGAAATGACTTGAAGACTAACATGACAAACTCTAACCAAACTGAAATAAAATGGTATTTACATTGACAGTGGAAGCAACGTTAATAACTCAGAAATGGTACTGCTTGAGCAGCCGACCATTGATCAGCCCTCTTGGACAATCTTCCCCGTTCATTTCCTTCAGAAGAGAGGCATTCTGACCTCAATATGCTGCAATTTTAAAGGGACCTTTCCAAAGGTTCTCGAACTTGCCGTGTTTGCCTTTTTCCTCATTCCTTGCATCCCACTTCAGCACCACATCATCTGACTGAAATTTGTCTGCCTTTGCTTTTTTGTCATAAATTTTCTTAATCTTCTCCTGCAATTTGGATGTGTTCTCGAAAACTTCTTCTCTGGTCTGCTGCAAGTGGACCATTTGATTCAACCTTCTCTGCATGGGATCTTCTTCACTGTTGGCCTCCTGAAGAAGTTTGAATACCGGGGCAGCGAGAGAGGTAGGAAATACTATATCAACTCCATAAACAAGCTTGAAAGTTGATGTACCTATGGATTTCTTCTGACTAACCCGATTTGCCCACAGTGCATTGACCAACCTCTTATGCCAGCTCTTCTTATTTATTTCCAGCAGCTTCTTGATGATGTTGACCAATGCTTTGTTCGAAGACTTCGCCAATCCATTGCCTTGCGGATGATAGGCAGTTGAGTGACCCAAAATGATGTGATATTTATGAAAAAACTCTACCATCCTTTTTTATTTGAAAGTTGTTGCGTTATCAGTGGTTAACTTATTCGGGCAACCAAAGTGAGACAAGATGTTATTTTCAAGGAATGAAATGATTACCGCATCAGTACCTTGTCTGGTGGGAATTGCCTCGATCCATTTTGTGAAATAATCTGTCGCCATGAGGATCCATCTGTGCTGACCGAAAGAAGCGGGATGAATTTCACCAATGAAATCCAACCCTCATTGTTGGAAAGGGGCACTCACCTCAATAGGCTTAAGTGGTAAAGGCTGTAACTTCTACTTTCCTTCAAAAATCTGACACTTATGATAGCGCTTGACCATCTTATATAAATCAGCAAACAGTGTCGGCCAATAGTAACCTGCTCTCATAATTTTATTTGATGTTGACTTCCAAAAAAGGTGACCACCATAGTCTCCTTGGTGACAGTCCTCCATGACCTTCTTTGCTTCCTTTTCCACCAAACAATTAACAGAATGCCACCAGGATCTTTCCAATACAGTGTAGAATTTAGAATGAAAAACTTGGCAGCCTTCAACTTGAGTGTTCTCGCTTTGTTTCTAGTCATGTCGGGTGGTGGTGAAAAATTTTTAAGCACATATATGATATCTGAATACCACAGAGAAAGAGAAAACATTTCAGATACCTGAATTGATGATCCTTCCTCATTCTCATAGAACATAGCAGCAATCAGATTTATGTCCAAGGTGTGCAAGTTTGATTCGGCCATTAACTTTGCCAATCCATGTCCTTTCACCAACTTTGTGGGCTTTATTTCAACATCATATTCCAGCAAGGTTGCAATCCACTTGCCTCGTCTTCCTTCCGGATTGGTCTGCATTAAAACATCTTTGACACAAGCATTAGGAACATAGGCCAAAATATGAGAATGTAGAATATATATCCGGAAATCTTTCAATGCCTTCACAAGTGTAAGGGCTTGCGTTTCGATGATGTTGTATTTTAAGGTTGCATCTCTTATATCTCTACCGAAGAATGCAATGGGTCTTTCATGATCATCTCTTCTCTTCAATAATACATCTGCCATAGTGTGCTCCGAAGCAAATGAAAATAATATAAAATCCTGAGTGTAGTCTGGGTTGACTAGAACTGGAGCTGAGGAAAGAGCCAATTTGACCAAATTGAAAGATTTTACAGCCTCCTCTGTCCATTTCACTTGGCTATCCTTCTTAAGCATATTTGTCATCTCTCTTAGGTCTTCAGCAAGATTAGGTACAAAGCAGCGTAGAAAATTCATTTTACCATTGAAAGATTGTATCTCTTTTTTATTCTAGGGCATATCAATTTGCTGAATTTCTTGCACACGTGCTAGGTCAATACGAATGCCATCTTTTGAAATAATGTGCCTGAGTAGTTTGCCTTCCTCCATGGCGAACAAGCTCTTCTTCAGATTTAGCGACAAGCCATATTTTCTGCACTTTTGGAAGGCATTTTTTAGATGGTACATGTGCTCTTCATCAGATTTGGAAAACACTGTCAAATCATCCAGGTACACAACCAAAAAGACATCCTTCTCATTTGCAAAATCCAAGTCCATTGCATGCTGAAATGTGGCACCTGTGTTCTTCAAACTGAAAGTCATTTTAGCATAATGAAAGGTTCCCCATGGAGTGGTGAACACTGTCTTGTCTCGGTCATCTTCATGGACAGAAACTTGGTTATATCCGGAATAACCATCAAGTAGTGACATACGAGTTGCTACCACTACTTGCTGAAGTATATAGTCCATTTTGGGCAGTGGATAGTTGTCTTTCAATGAAACTTTATTGAGATTTCTGAAATCAATGCATAAGCGAATCTCACCTGTCTTCTTTCGTACGGGCACCAAGTTAGAGATCCAATCCGAAAATCTGATGGGCACAATGATCCTTGATTTGTACAACCTGTTGATCTCCTTTTCAATAGATGGCAGCGACTTAGGATTTAGCCTTCTCAACTTCTGTCTGAATGGTTTTTGATTGGGCTTGATGGGTATAGTGTGTTGAATTGTATTGGTGTCGTATGTTTTTAAGTCGGAATAGTCCCAAGCAAACACACCTGCAAATGAAGACAACAAACTGATATATTTGTCATTGATCTTTGGTGGCAATGCTTTGGACAATTTTACCAATTTAGGATTAGCAGTTGTTTCGATATTGACCTCTTCCACACCCTTCTCTGTTGGCTGCAATGTTGGCTTGCGGGCTACGTCATCTTGATGAAAGAGTTATTCTAAAGGTATCAACCCTTTAGGAATAACGTTATTGTTTAACTGCAACACGTCCATTTCATTGATCTGCACCTCATCTGTACCATTACCTTTACCATCGTCATTCTCTACATCAATTGAGGTCTCTTTGAACTTGCCTTTGTTTTGTAGAAAATCATCAATCTTCTCATCATCTTGGAAAACTTACCAATATCTCTGATTGTCTGGAACGGTTGGACGATGCTTGACATGGATTTCGAAGTTATTGTTGGAGTTCATTGGGATCTTCAAACTACTTGCTGCCTTAGCAAGAGCATCAACAATACTATTTTGTATATGAGGCACACACGTCAAGGTATATTCTGAAAATAATTTTAGAATGTATAGAACTGCATTACAGTAAGCTCGCATTTGAGGATGCTTTGCTTGATATTCGCCTCTGACTTGCTTAATCACCAATTCAGAGTCGCCATATACTGAAATCCTCTTAACATTCAGCTTTCTTAGAATCTTTAGACCAGCAATCAGGGCTTCATACTCAGCTTCATTGTTTGAACACTCAAAAGCCAACTTGTAAGAGCATACCCGCACGTTACTAGGCACTTTGTTCGGGGCGGAGAAAGGACTGCGTACCCAAATTCCAATTCTAGTGCCATCATTTCCCACTGCTCCATCGAAATCCATGATCCACAAACCTTCTTCCTCCTCTTGCAAATGTTGAAAATCTGTCTGTTGTACTTGGTCTGCATGCTGTCCATTACTTTCAGCTAATCGCTCAATGGTGCTCTATTGTTCTTGTCCTTCCTTCTTTAAAACTCCTTTGAAATTTTCTGTTATCTCTGGAATATCATCTGCTTCTACTAACTGACTATCGATATCATTGAAACTATCAGAATACAAAACAAAAGACTCTAAATCTGTATGTACATAATTAATTGGATGATTTATTGGTTTCTCCTTGCTTGTGATCATGTATTTCATTTTTTTTTCCCGATATAGTTTCCTCATTTGGCCAAACACCGGAATCGTTGCATAGGAGAAATCTAGTTGTAGTGTCCCTTTCAATTTAGCTACCCAAGACCTGGAAAGAAGCATGCCAAACCTGGGAGGAATATCTGCTACAACAACATGCATCAAAACATTCTTCATTGGGAGCTGATCCAGACTTACAACCAAGTCTTTGGTGAGTCCTATACATCTTACTCTGCTGGAATCAAACAAATAGAGATCATGGTATTTCCAGGTGATGTCCATACCAAGCTTATCCATGATAGCCTTTGGCATGAGATTGTGAGAAGCTCCAGAATCGAACATGGCATTATGTAACACAAAATCATGCAATCTTAAACTAATATAAAAGGGTGGCACATCACTACCAGGAGACTCACCATTCGATGCTGGCCCAAAGATCATTTCAGGTTGATCATCTTCGACGTTCACCATGTCGGACATTGGGTCTAAATTCAACATTTTAGATACTTGACCTCTATAACAATTGTTCCTCATTATTTCAGTCAAGGGAATGGATACTTTCAATTTAGAAAACTCATTCTCTAAATTAAAAGTGGGAATCTTTTCTACCTCTTTGACTCGGATTTATTTCCTTTCCTTGTCTTTCGATGCAACTTGCTGATGTGATTGTTCTGTTGATGGTGATTTGCTGCTATCCGAGTCAACCACCTCCTTTCCTTTCCTTTATGTAACTGATGAATCATTCTTTGATGCCTCAAAATCCTTCCTTTTCAAAATTGGTTTGACCAGCACATCTATTTTTCTAAGTGAATATCGTTGCTGCTCGGTGGACAGAGCATTCATATAGCCTCTTTGGTACTCGTCTGATTCTTCCTCCAAGACGGTATCATTTGCTAGAATGAAATCTACATCTTTGTGTACAACCGAACTTTCTCCATACTCCTCATCCTTAGTGAGATAAATAGGCAAATCATCAAGAGTAAAGAGATGTTTTTCTTCACCTATTATATTCCCGTCCTCATCTGACTCCGGTCCATGCACAAAATTTTGCTGCAAACGTGTCTGTACTAGATGTTGTGCTGTCTACTCTTGGGCTTGCTGATCTCTCTGCCTTATTCTATATTGTGGTTGTTGCTAACCACGAAAGTTAGGATTTCTAACTTGTGGCTCCGGTTTGTCAAGTCTCACCCGTTCAAGCATCTTCTCTACATTCCGGAGTAATTGATCTACCAAGGAAGACTCTTCTTTTACGGTGACCTTCTTCTCTGCCTTTGCTCTAGCTCTCTTGGTCAACAAATTTGCTTCAACACTGACCGCTATCTTCTGCATGTCTTCCATGGTGGCTGGTTCTCTCTCTCTTAATTGATAAGCCATGTCAGCATCAAAACCATCTGGGAATTTCACCATGGCTAGTCCCACAGGTGGCCTTAGATGATCTGGAATTTCGTTATAAACTGAATTGAATCTAATGCAATAGTCTTGGACGGGCTCACCAGCGTTTCTTTTGATTTCCTCATATTCAGCCAGAATTTGAAGAGGATTCTTTTTCACTTCCCAGCGGTTTAAGAATTGCCTTTGTAGGTCAGCCAAGGCAGGGATGCGTGCAGCCGGCAAACCTCTGAACCATTTCCTCACTTCACCTGCAAATGTCTGTACAAAGAGTCTCATTGCCACATTCTCTGCATCGATCTCATGAAGTTCATAGAAATCTGCCATTCTGTCCACATGTTGCTGAGCAGTAATGCTGTTAGGAGTGCCATCAAAAAACGAGATTTTGCTTTGATAATCTGCGGGCATATCGTCTAAAACTTGAGGTAGAACAAGAGGTGCAAAATGGGCAGCCATCACTCTTGGTGGATTTGGCCTCAGAGGTGTTGGAGGAGTGTGTACAGTTTGTAAGGGACTAGCAATTGGGTTTTGAAGCTGAGCTATAATCTAGTTATCAATTGACCGGTTAGCCCTTTCCGTCTCCAAGTCTACAAGAAACTGTGGATTATGGACAATAGAGTCAACCGCCCTTTCGAACTTGGTTTCAAACAATGAAAGTTCAAACTGCTCATCAAAATATAGATCTTCGAGATACTCAAAAATGTCAGGGCATGAATGAGATTTAAACACGGGAGATATAGAACTCTCTTGATGACGAATTCTTGAAATCAAATTGGGATTTCCGTAGATGTGCAGAGGATCTAGATCTGGATTAGCCCTGGTATATCTTCTAGAAGCTAGCATGCTATTGAGAAAAATAAAAGTACACAACCAACTCACTCAGCCTATCAAATCCTAAACTTATCATCCAAAAGCTTAAAATTATCAAGAAGTAAGTTGATTTATTTTGTTCCCCAGTAGAGTCGCCACTATGTTAGCACCCAAATCTGCCTTAGGCTAAAGGAAGGAAAAATCCAGGGTAACCACAAACCACGCTCAGTTTGGTAGCTAGCCTTACCAGAACAGGAGAGGGCTCTCTCCAAGTCACGCTCAGTGAATAGATAAATGAAACAGTCTGAGATGACTTACAGTGAAATATTGATCTTAGGCTAGTAAGTAAATATGGATACAAGAAGCAATTTTTTATGAATGATTGAGTTTCTGGGATGGTATGGGACCAATGGAAAGCAATGAACAGAGAATTTAATACAAAGGCACAGATTACTTCGTGAGGCAAGACAGGCGGAAAGTCTAGCAATTTAGTTTGAAATAACGTGGAATCGAGATATTTCTTAGGAGAGTGAAAAGGGCATAAGTACATGAATCCTTTTCAACAGAAGAAAGAACACTGAACATGAAATTTTCCCACAGGCGGAGCAATAAAAATGAATTCTACCTTATCTAACTTAGAAAATTTCACTGGAAATGAATATGAAATGAACTGTGAAACATAACGAAATACATATGAAACATAAGAGACACATTTGCTACACTCA
>APFE031370053.1:83199-125150 GCA_000404065.3 Pinus taeda | reverse complement strand
TTGTTCTAGGCTAAAGTGCTTCCACCACATTTTAACTTGCGTGATAACTTGCTTCCATAATATTGTTTCTCTTTGCCCGAGAATACACAAATGTTCTACTAGAAATTTGTCATAACCATAATAATTTTTTCATAATTTTAGCATTTTTTTTAATAAAATAGGAACATGTATACATACCTAGTCATATATATCTAAAAAAGCATCCTTGAATTTACTTCACCTCTAACCAACTAAGTACATGCCTCAGGTCATGTATATACCTTTTTAGTAATGATACATGAAAGACATTATGAACTAGGATGTGACTAAGTGCGAGTTGCATAGGCCACATGCCAAATTCTTTCCATTAATTGGAAGTGACAACAATAAGGGGGAGCTAGCTTAGTATAATTACCCCACCATAAGGTACTAATCTTAGTCCTAATATACACATATACATGGTCTTCAACATAAAACTCTTGATAAGTCATTTTCCTCTGTGCATATACCTTTTATCAATCTTGGGAAACCTTTAAATTTTGTTGTACCCTCTTAACAATTTGCTCAATTTCTATTAACATCTCGCTCTAAGATTAGTTTTACTTTAAAGTTACTCCAATTGTTAGGTGTTCTGCATATCCTTCCATACAACACATACAAGTTACTCATTTTCAATGACTCATGGTAACCATTGTTATATGAAAATTCAATGAGCTGTAGGTAATCCTCCCACTTGGTTGGTTTTGCATAACATACATCCTTAACATGTCTTCGAGTACCTTGTCTACATGTCCGGTTTTCCCATCTATCTAAGGATGATAGGTAGTATTGAACTAAACCTGGGTACGCATCCCAACAAATAGAGATTTCTAGAATGCAGAGGTAAATTTCACATCTCTATCTGAGATTACCACCTTAGGTATGACATACAATTGAAATATGTCCTTCATGAAAATCTCACTAATTTGGGAGTCTTGAATATATATTGTACTGGGATAAAATTTATTGTCTTACTCAAATCATCCACTACCATAATAATTGATTCATTGTGTCATATAAATTTAGGTAATTTGTTTATAAATTTTAAGGTGATAACATCTCATTTCCATTCTAGAATTGGTAATGGGTGCGTTGACATTGCTAGAAATATGTCAACCAATGACGTCTCCTTGAACTCCCAATTAGGCCTCATGTTGTTTGGAGTAGGAGCCACATTTGCTACAATCGCCCAATTGCCATATATTTGGAAGATATGCCTTGGCTCTAACTACGAGAAAGAGAGAGGGCTGTGAATGTGCCTTTGAACAATAGGGGGTGTGCATGGTGACTGTTCATTGACATGTGTGCATATGTTCTTCCATTGTGGAGGGGAGGAGAAGTGACCCTCTAAGAGAGAGGTATTAGTACCATGATAGAAGTGATACATGAGAAAGAAGTACCCATACAACACCAAGCAGAATAGTCCACATAATTGAGATGGTCATGAAACCAATGTGTAAATAAAAGATCTGTTGAGTATCTAGCGGAGTAGTCCATAAGGATGAGACAACACTAACATCAATTACAACACATTCTCAAAAGATGAGTTCCAAAATATCCAAAATAGTTCACCTTCTTTAACATAGCTGAAAGAAGACATCAATTACAAGCATTCATAGAATAGTCTTACAAATATCCATAATCCAAGCATGAAAACATGTTGGCCCAGAGGGCTTCTGATATTAGGAAAAAGATCCTAGACACATGTATACAATTAACATCACTAGCTCCATTAGTGGAGCATTGGAGCCACTCCTTTCTACTCAAAAGAACTACCCTATCTCTCTAATTCCTTATTGGGAGGAGTGAGGGTGAAATGTAGTTTGCTCATACAGTGAGGGGTATATATAACCAAGGGGCGATGCTTCTTCTTTGCGAGTCTTCTACTACCATCATCACTATTTAACTTCCTGTGACTTTTCCACTTACACGACTCTCCAATTGTGTCCTTTGAACTTCCACTTTACAAGACATTTGAATAAAATGTACATGGTTGAAAAAAGTGATATGACATATGAAATGGCACGACATGACAATTCTAGGATGGAATGCTTGGTAATGTCACAATGTCAAGTGAGTGATGCTGTTGTGAATGACGTCTACCTGAGAATAATCTTGCCTTCCACCACCTCATTCCTTCGTGACATAAATATTCTATGATCTCAAGTCTTGGGTTATGGTCGCGAGTTCGTGTCACTCCACTTTTCCTTGATGGATCAACATGCATGTTCATATAAGAGAATTTATTTTCATGTCTTCCTCCTTCATCTCCTTCATCATCATCCCACCAAGCGCTTGTATCTGTAATTCACTCAATATGAGATGACATGAGCCCAAAAACCTCCTAGCCTAATATGGTGCAATCTGGTCTAGGGTCTAGCTGAAACTGAGTTAAAATCTGGGAAGGGAGGCTTAGTAACTACGTGTCCGAGTAGCCAAGGCTAAGGTTTGAGGCCTAGAAATGAAAAATGCATAGTTCAGGCTAGTCTAAGAGGCTATCTCCACTAAAGGAGGGGCCATTGTGGAATATTTCTGTGTAGTTCCTGAAGTGAACCTTGAATGACTTATGTGCACTTTTGGGAGACACTAGGTCGATATGAGGGGAGGGCCACTAAATGCATCCTCTAGATATTTCTCAAAATTAAGGGATGTTGATCTCTGCATAATTTTGAGAAATAATGGGTCGTAATGAGGGAGTGACCATTGTAAGAAGAATCTTTGTAGTTCTAAGGCTGAGGGGATATTGCTCCCCTATGGGATTATGCATTTGACAGGACCAAGTACTTAGCTAGTTACATTTTCTTGCATAATATGCATTTTCGGATAG
This sequence comes from Pinus taeda, assembly GCA_000404065.3. Classification (NCBI taxonomy): domain Eukaryota; kingdom Viridiplantae; phylum Streptophyta; class Pinopsida; order Pinales; family Pinaceae; genus Pinus; species Pinus taeda. The sequence goes on along the minus strand of APFE031370053.1, from coordinate 122,305 downwards.
GCTCACTGAAAGGATTACAATATTGTGGAAGGGAAAGACGAGTCTTGGGCTTAAGATTTGTGTAATGTAGCATTCCTAGTAGAAAATAACTATACATTGTGTAGATGCAGGGGTCAAGGCCACATCTTGTTGATTGGAACTAGGAAATGCAAAATCCAGGCAGGCTGGGTGAAAGCAGGTTGAAGGACTAGTCAGACTGACAGGCGGAGTGATGAAGGTTCCACTACATGCTAGCACATAGAATACTTGAAGAAATAAAAACATTGTTCACCCATGACACATGAGCAACAATTTCACTTGTCGCTTCATGACCAGTTATGATAAGTATGACACCTAAAATAGATTTTATGAGGACCATGATGAAACTTGTGCGGAAATGATCAAAACTTTGTGAATGAGTGTGATAGATGTTTATATGGTTAGTAAAACTTGTAAACACAAATATGGGCCCTTAAAACCACCAGAATGAGCTTATGCATAAAGTGTGATAACCATTATGTGAAAAGATAACATCTTGCCTATCTTGTGAAAGGGAGCAAAACACATGGCATGGATTTCAGTGTTTGTGACCATTCATGTCATTGAATACATAATGATATGATAGTGGTAATATTCCCTTCAAGCTACACTAAGAGTGTTACAAGTCTATTTGAGCACATCACTCCCATCATTCAGATAAGTACTATTAAGGCTCATCAAACCCTAATTTAGTTGCTACATGCACTAGAAAAGTCATTACATTGAATGCCATCATTCTTGGGAGTTTCCTGGCCTAAAGACATCCTAAAATTACTCCTTGAGGTACTAGTGCAACCTTGGTTAGGGGTAAGTACTCCACAGATCACGTAGGCTCACTTTGTCCAGCGTTGGGCGAGATTAGCAAAATCTTCATAGGGTTCTAGGAATATTCCTTCATTCTAGAAGATTCCCACCTCTTATCCTCTCCTATGAGCTCAAAATTGGATAGTGGATGAATCAAATAAACTCTTATCCTCTCATCCCTTCCTCCATGGAAACTAACTCCCAAATTGGAAAGCCATTCAATGCCCAATTTATGAGAAAACCACCTCCATTTCCCCATAAATTGAGGAGTCATCATAGTGATCAGGGGCTGGACTTTGAAAATTTGTAAGGAGAGACTGTTGCTGTGAGGTTTGAGATTGTAATCAAGTATTGTTATGATGTCGGGGTGTTGTGCTTTTGGTGTGATGAAGGACGGAACTCAAACTCGATGAGTGACATGAGATTAGACTTCTTGGTTGTAACTCTTCCTTCTACCTAATAAAGTTGTTTACACCTTTTCCCATATTTGTTTCTTTATGTATGATTATTATATGTGTAAATTCTTTCCATTCCATTTGCTTATAGTAGATAGATCTCTTGATTTGATTGGTTTTTGTCCTCTGTTTATCATTATAGGAACTTATTGAATGGATTTAGTTCAAGGAGGAGCGATGAGAGCTATTCAAAGGAGACAAATGTAAGAAAAAGATAACAAGTAGGTACCTTCTCTTATTTATTTTCTATATAGAAGGGTTAAACTCTTTAAATCTCTTGTTCTAGGTGTAGCTACCCACCTAGGGAAATTGTATTTATCCATAGATGAAAAATTCCACATAACAAATTGGCAACCCTACTGGGGAACGACCATCATTTTGGGTAGTTTATCATCATCGTCGTACACCCTAGTAGACTTTACCTACTTTCATTGATCTTATTTTAGTCTTTTTGAAGTGTTTTTTGTAAAAAAAGTGAGGTTAGATGTCTTTTGATTGGCCTCTCTGGTAGCAACGTGGGCTTGGTCAGGGAACAGTGCTCTACAGAGCATGCTTGGCTTAGATACAGTGCTCTGTCGTGAACTTACTACCACTCTAACCTACGTTGGTCCTCTGTAAGCTTAAAAACCCATCGTTGCCTTGGATCTTTACAATTTTGCTTTTGAAGTTGTTTGTTTAAAGATCAATGTTTTCTATGGTTTTAAAATCAACTTGTATCTCTTCTCCTTGCCTTTCTTTACCTTGATTGTTTAGTTTTTCTTAATATTTTTATTTATCATTATCAATTCATTGTCAAAGTTAGTTTATAGTCGATTAGTATTTTCTGAAAAGAAAGTGTCATAAAGCCTTCATTCCTTTAGAAAAGGAACTACCATAAAGTCTTCGTTCTTGCAAAAAGATTGATTGATTATATGTGCATTAGTTTCCTTTTGTTCATATAAACACTAAAGGGATTGAAAATAAAAACTTTCATTTGGGATATTGTAGTTTGTGAATGCTTGATAGGGATAGCTAGAGAAATTGCAGTAAGTGTGCTCTTTGCTCTTTGTCAAAGATCTAATTGCTCCATCCCTATTAGCTAAGGTTTTTATTGTTCAAATTGACTGAAAAGAATGCTTATCATATTGCTTGTATTCTCAGAATTACAAGATACATCAAGTTGCAAACCTTGAAAGGAAAATTCTTAAGAAGATCAACTTAAAAGTTATCTCAATTAAACTAATGGAGCATTGTAACTTAATGCATAACATTTATAGGTCTAGTCTAAAGACGTGTTCTAGCATCGTTAAACATAGCAGCTATCACTAACTTGTTTGTGATACATTCTGAGTGGTATACCTCATTGCAAGTACGTAAGTATATCGTAGCTTTTCCATGTACCTTCGGGTATATAGGGAGGTGTTACAGTACGTAAAGTATAAATGAATGCTCTCATTGTCTGGTTTCGCATTAGACAGCTCTAACATGGATTGGACGTAAACGTACTTTTGGGTATATATGGGAGCACTACATTAGGTTGCTATCCATCCTTAGGTAATTTATTTGGCCACCATGTACACTGTGATACACCGAACACAGCATTTGGGGAGGTTCCCTACACGTATGTTAAGTCCTTCGTTTACTGAGGCAGCATATTACAGTTCACATTTGCTTGGTAATTCTTTTGCGTAGATTATCCCTTTTCTATTTTTTAATGTTATTTTGATTAAAATAAAATTAATTTACTGCAGATAACATCCTCCATGCTCACTCCTTAGTTGATCTTAGGTTGAGACATATGTCAACAACTCCAGAGTCCATCGATCAAGGAATTCCTTTTGATGGGAATCCTAGTCCTTTTCCTCCTTTTGGATATATTGCTTCTCCTTATATGGATACATTTTCCCTTCCGAGATTTACTATTGGCTTGATACTATGGTTGTTTTCAACCTCCTTGGTTCAAAATGTCATGATTTCTCTGCAATCGAGTACTCGTCCAACTAGACAAAATCAACCTCCATTTGATCTTAAAGTTGATTGTTTGCCTTCTTTATCGGTTGTTTCTTCCTCCCCTTCTTCCTCTTCGCCTGGTGAAAGTATTGACACTATTAGCCAAGTGGCTAAGAAGAAGAAGAAAGGGAAGAAGAAGAAGAAGAAGAAGAAACTTCAGCAGGGGGAAACCAAGAAACCATTGCTTTGAATATAACTTATGATGAGAAACTATCTGATAAGACTCACAAAGTTTGATATCCATGCAAAGTTTGTATGAGAGACCATCTTCTCAGAAATTGTCCTGATATTCCTCAGATCTTAAAATAATAGTCTTCTCATTCACGTCATCCTATGTCATCAACTTCTAGAGATGATGCTGGTGACACATAATCAACTAGTGGTAGTAAAGTTCATGGAAAGAAGGGTAAAGTTAAGTTTCCCTGTAGGTCATGTTAACGGAATCACCCCATTCACCTTTGTCCCTATCTGGATGAAACCAAAAAGTGTTGAATAATCATCCTGCTTCTCTGGGTCATGTTAACGGAATCACCCCATTCACGTTTGTCCCTATTTGGATGAAATCAAAAAGTTTTGAATAATCATCCTGCTTCTTTGCAGTAACTTCCAGCTGGTTAAAGGAGACCCTCCCTTAATCCTTCACTAGTTGATAAATTTACTGACCCAAATCAACTGTCTGTCAAACCCACTCTCTATGAATGTGAACACCATGAGTCTATACTTGAACAATCATAGGTCGAGGGAAAAGCTGACGTAATTTCACCTTCAGTTAATTGCACCTTTCCTGTTGACAATGAGTATGGTACCACTCAAGTTCTTTTTGTTACTTCATATTCCAATGAGCTTGGGGGAAACCCTCCTGTTCCATCAAGACAGGATGAAAATCCTCCCATTCTCGTAAATGAAGGGGGTAACTCTTCTGTTCTTACGGTACCCCCACCAAGTAGTCTGGTCACTTCCTTTGATTGGAATCTACTAGCAGGATGTCGTCTTCCATCTTATGTGCCTGTCCAGATCATAGTACATGTTTGTAATATGCTTGTACATGGAATTATTATAGATGAAAGTGTATCAGTGAGTATCATATCCTCCTCTACATGGAAAGAGCTTGGTTCGCCACCACTTGTGCCTGTTACCCTGAGTCTGTTGGATTTTAACAGAGGAACCAGTCAACCATTAGGGATCCTTCCTCAATTGTCTATTACTTTGGGAGGAAAAATTGTTTGTCTCAATGTGATGGTAGTCGGAGGCCCTTTAGAATACAATTTACTTCTTGGGCATGACTATGTTTATGACATGGGAGCTATTGTTTCAATAATCGTTTGAGTGATGTGTTTCCCACATGAAGGCATAATTTCCACCATTGACCAGCTTTCATTTCCTGGTCCAAATATATCCCATTCAACCATATTCCTTAAATGGTCTTTTTGTACCAATGGTATCTTCCCCACCTTGGGTCAATTATGTCGTAACCCATTCCATGCCTACATCAACTGACGATCAATTCTGTGATGTTCTGCATTATGTACTAGGGGCATTGGACCCAGATCTCTCTAATGAATTCCTTGCTACATATCCCTTCCAAAGCATTGTTCTCCCATATGATGATAACCTCTTGGAAGTCATGAACTCTTATGGCTCGTGATCAAGGAACATGAAGAGAGTTCCTTGTCTTGTGTAAACCTCGTTAAAAAATGAAATAATGAATATGAGGATAGTTCCTGGTCTTGTGTCAACCTTGTTGAAAAAGGAAACAAGGAATATGAGCATAGTTACTTTTCCTGTGTCAAGCTCGTTAAAAAATGAAACAAAGAATATGAGCATAGTTCCTTGTCTTGTGTCAATCTCGTTAAAAAAATGAAACAAGGAATTTGAGGATAGTTCCTGGTCTTGTTTCAATGTCGTTAAAAAATGAAACAAATGGTATGAGCATAGTTCCTTGTCTTGTGTCAAGCTAGTTAAAAAATGAAACAAGGAATATGAGGATAGTTATGTTATTGTCTCAACCTCATTAAAAAATGAAATAGGTCCCAGAGCATAGTTCCTTGTCTTGTGCCAAGCTCGTTAAAAAATGAAACAAGGAATCATAGCATAGTTCCTTGTCTTGTGTCAAGCTCATTAGAAAATGAAACAAGGTCCCCTGAAGAAAGTTTCAATTCAAGTCTTTCATTAGATCTCGTAAAATCCCAGTCATGTCTTTCAGTTTATCTCATAAATGAACCTTCATTCCATCCACATGATAACCATGAGTTTTCTATTGGTTTTGGGTCAATGCTTCCAATTCATTCAGTGTCACCGACATGTTCAAGAGAAGTCACTCAGTAAAACTCATCCTTTGGAATACTCATAAACCTTCATTTTCAGGACTGCTATTCCTGAACCTTTTTTCGTCAGTCACATTCCATCTCAAAAAATCATTACACTCGTTTTGAGTCGTTGATGTGGGATACATCAAGGCCCTCCTGTGACGAGTTGCTTCTTGTCGACATCAGCACATTATCCAAGAAGTTTACTTAGAAACACCCTTCCAGTACCTTGATGCTTGCATATATAAATGGAAAGTTTCTCACTTCCAGTGATAGGTGACATCATTGGCCTTCGACTGAAATACTCTGTATAGTGTTCAACATCAAAAAATTCATTCACACCATGTAGAATGTACTGCAATACCTTGAGGATCATTATCATTATCAGTGACTTCTCTCGTGTTTCTTAACAACTTACATCATTGGTTGGTAATCAGAGAGTGTCTTCCCATGTTCGACTTCAAATCACATACTCAGATTGTTAGACTTATACTATAGCCAACAATTGAACACCATAGAAGACCCCAGATCTAGTTTCATCCATCCAAGCTACAATTTTAGGAGAGTATTAATCATCTGTATGGTGGCTTTACACAGATGGTCATCCTATCATGGGTTTATATCTTTAGACGACTATCTGATTTATGTACATGTAATGAAAAGTTTATATGCTGAGAATGGGTATTCCTTTCATCAGCGATTGATGAAAAATCCAAAATATCATGATATTATTTATTGTAAATCATGTAGGTCACCATCCGCATCAGAACCTCCTCATCACATTGTAAAGCATATCACTCGACATTATCATTTTTGACTTCATGCTTTAGGGGGCAACTATTATAGGTCTATTTGGGCACATCACTCCCATCATTCAGATCAGTACTGTTAGGGCTCATCAACCCCTAATTCATTTCCTACATGCCCTAGAAAGGTCATTGCATTGAATGTCATCTTTTTTGAGAGTTTCCTGGCCTAAAGAAATCCTGGAATGACACCTTGAGAGACCATCACAACCTTAGTCAGGGATCAGTGCTTTGTAGAGAAATTAGCCTATTCTATAGAGCACCTAGGCCCACGTTGACTATGTTGGGCACAATTCAGTGAAATCTTCATAGGGTTTTGGGAATATTCCTTCATTCTAGATCATTCTAGAAGATTCCCACCTCTTATCCTCTCCTATGAGCTCAAAATTGGATAGGGAATGAATCAAATGACTCCTATCCTCTCATCCCTTCCTCCATGGAAACTAACTCCTAAATTTCAAGGCCATTCAATGCCCAATTTATGACAAAACAATCTCCATTTCCATATAAATTGAGCAGTCATCATAGTGATCAAGGGTTGGACTTTGAGAATTTGTACGGAGATACTGTTGGTGTGAGGTTTGATATTGTAAGCAAGTATTGTTATGCTGTTGGAGTGTTGTGCTTTTGGTGTGATGAAGGATGGAACTCAAGCTGGATGAATAACATGGGATCAGACTTCTTTACTGTAACTCTTCCTTCTACTTAATAAATTTGTTTACACATTTTCCCATATTCTTGTCTTTATTTATGATGATTATATGTGTAAATGCTTTCAATTCGATTTGCTTATACTAGATATATCTCTCGCTTTGATTGATTTTTATCCTGTGTTTATGATTGCAGGTACTTATTGAGGAGATTCAATTAAAAAAGGAGCGAGTGAAAGATAACAAGTAGGTCCCTTTCCTTATTTATCTTCTATAGGAAAAGGTTAAACTCTTTAAATCTATTGTTCTAGGTATAGCTACCCACCTAAGGGAATTGTATTTATCCGTAGATGCAAAATTCCACATAACAAAGAGGTGCATTTGAACTTCATGAAAGATTGTTTTTGTTCTATGTACCTTCCCTCCAAAGGATTGTGGATCAGATGGAGTCTTCATGTAGTCCTAATATCTGATCCTTTATCATACCCCAGGGTTTCTTGGTCTTCTTATATGATGATTATATTTTCACCCTAGATCCTTAAGTGTCATCTAGCTTGTTCTCCTTCTTCATTTCCTTCTTCATCATATTTCCATAGCATGATAGAATTACTATATCTAAAATCCACTCAAGACAAGACAATATTAGTTTTGAAAAGTGTAACTAGGTTCAGTTTTCATAATCACATGTAATTCTAACTTTTGTAAATGATGTGATGAAGAAAAGAAAATTCTTTTTGTAAGTCGTGCTTCATTGGTTTCATGAGAAAGTTGTTTTATTTTAGATGGCTCCCATTAAGAGCCCTAGGGTTCGTCATTATAATTCAAAGAGTTTATTTCGTGTATGAAGAACCCTTCTTGGGGATATACCTACATATTTGAGTTTATAATATGTCTAGAAAACCCTCCAATGATAAGCACTAGTTCTACTCTTGAAGTCAGGCTCAAAATAGAAAATAAACTCATGTCGACTTAGCTTATATGGAGACACATCTATTTGTAATGTCATGTCGACTTAATATATGGGAAAATCCACTATAAATAGGAGTGAATGATTTTCACATTAGCACATAGAATAGTTTGATATATCTCTCAGTTTTTTGGTGCACAAAGATAGAGACAATTTTAGATGATGACACGATGAAGTTCATATGGTTCATCTATGACTTCATAAGAACAAAAGCTCATATTATATTTAAGATCGGTGTGACTATTTCTATGGCCTAAACACAATCACATTGTTTGAGTGAAGGATACAATTATGTGAGTATTTAAGAAGTTTTCTTCACCTGTGTAATTCAAATCATAGTGGTAATGACAAGAAAAGGAATAAAAATTCAAACTTCAAAAGTAGAATTCCGGTGCGACAATAATAGATCACAGGTTGGTCAAGAAACCATAGTTCAATGGTATATAGAGGCCATAGTTTAGGTGCTTTCAAGGAGCTATTACTGAGTAATGTATGACTGCATTTCAATGTTGCTACAATGGTCATAATTTGGTGGCTTTACATTGACATGTTCTATTGACATGCCTAATATATATTTAGTTTGTTGAAGAGACAATCTTAGTTGGAAGAAGTTCGAAGACGAAGAGGAGTCAAGAAGAAAAATAGAGAACTAGTGTATTGGTCTTGGAGTGGCCAATAGGTCAAGGGCCTTTGTATTAGTATTCATCAATTGGAATCTCTATAATAATAATTTGTGCTTGTTTCCCTCTTAAACATGTAAGAGAATTACTTCAAGGACTTAGATCACATCATCTTAGAGAAAGTCAAAACTCTAAAATCATTTTTGACGTACACTCATTCGCCATCGAAGAAGTCGAAGCATCTTGAAGGCTAGGTGGCATTTTCATCATCTTCAAATGTTATAAGGAAGGCTCCCTCTCATCGAAGCAAGTATCTTCTCCTTATCCTTGAAGAAGATCATTTGAGGAAGAAGAAAAAACATCTTCATCAACAAAGAGAGCTAGATATAAAGGTGTTAACATCACAAAAGGAGAAATCATGTTTATTGAAGAAGTGGAACTAATACATATTCTTCATCCACCATCAAAGTGATCAAGTTGAAGATTTAACCTTCACTTTTAAAGTAAGTATATTTCATTTTATAATCAAATTTGGTAAAATGACTTCTTTTTTGTAAGGAGATCTATGATCTCATTGGGTCATGAAAATTCCTTGTATGGAAAAGGAGGACAGCCATAGTCCTAGAGAAAAGTGAAGTCATTAACCATATCAATAGAAAGGTATCCTATGAATAAGTGGAAAGGGATTCTTATGAAAGGTCCCCTCATATTGCAGGTTTTAAACCCGTATAGAAATTACCTCCATGCAAATTCTAAAACACAGACAATAAATAATGCGAGAGAATAACACATAAAACACATATACACAAATATTTTCCCCTGGATCTAAAAACTAGGGCTACTGGCTTGATTTTTCATTATGTTCCTTTCAATGTTACAATACATGTATATACATACCAAAGCATCCAATACCATGGACCGAAAACCATTGTGCCCAAAACCATGTGCAAAAAACATACACAAAATAAGAGATGGGTTCGCCCACCTATTATAGGGTCCAAAAAAAATTCTCTGCGGAGCTGCCCTAAACTTTGTCGAGGAGGGCTAACCGATCCCCTCAAACCCCCCATACATGCGGGGCTGTCACCCCTGCTGTGCAACAAAGTGGGTGCTTCGCCCTCCCTCTAACCCCCTAGTTAACTAAGGGAGCTAGTTGTGGAAAGAATATAACACAACCGAACATTTTCCCACTTATTGTTTTCTTTCCACAGGGGGCCATAGGAGAGCTTAGTCATTTATCTAGCCCTGCAATGCCCATTGTTTCTCTACACCAAGAGAAATTCTCACAACTCACAGATTTTGTAAATGCATCTGCAGTATTCTTCAAAGTGTCCACCTTTACTAGAAACACCTTTTTTTCTTCTATCATATCCCTCACAAAGTGATATTAAATATCAATGTGTCTCTGAATGATAGGCAGGATTCTTTACCGAGAAAATTTCACTTTGCCTATCATAGTATGTTCTTATAGCTCCCTCTACTAATTGCATACTTGAACACAATATCTGTAAAACAGACTCCTTCCTTGCTTGCATGAGTGGTTGTCATGTATTCCTCCTATGTAGTTGATAGTGACACTACAAATTATTTCTTACACATCCAACTAACTACACCTCCAAATAGGATAAACACATACCCACTTGAATATTTTCTCTGATCCAGAGTTTCAACTGAGTTTGCATCAACAAAGCCACAGATATCCAACACTCGGTCAAATCCTATTCTTCCTTTGTAGCAAAAACCATAATTGCTAGCACCATGCAAATACCTGAAAACTCCCTTCACTATTGTCTAATGCTCGTTCCCTGGTTTTCACATTATCTTGCTCAATAATCCCTTTGCATGTACAATATTTGGTCTAGTATAGACCATCGCATACATCAGGCTACTGACTACACTAATATATGGAACATGGGACATTTCCTCTCCCTCTTCTTGTGTCTTGGGACACTGTTCAACAGATAACTTTACACCTACAAGAATAGGAACCTTCACCGCTTTACTATCCTACATATTAAACCACTACAATATTCTCTCAATATACTTCCTCTGGTTTAGCTAGAGCTTCCTCTTTCCCGACCACTTTTAATTTCCATGCACAAAATATAGTTTGCAGCACTAAGATCTTTCATTTCGAATTTGGAGGACAACTAGGTCTTCAAATCCTAGATAATTTCTTTGTCATTTCCAATCAGCAACATAACATCCACATACAAGACCAGATAAAAAACATGGTAACCAATTAATTTAGAATACAGACAATGATCTTATTTGCTTTTGGTGAAGCCAAGTCCCCATATAAATGTATCAAATTTCTGATACCACATCCTTTGTGACTATTTTAACCCATACAAAGACTTCTTTAACTTGTATACCAGTTCTTTCTTATCCTTCACTGCAAAGCCTTTAGGTTGCTTCATGTACATCTCTTCTTCTGGATCCCTGTGAAGAAATGTTGTCTTCACATCCATCTGCTCTACCTCAAAATCAAAAGTATAAGCATCAAATAAAATAAATATAATAGAGGCTACCTTCGGAATAGGGTTCTAAAGCTTATAACCCTTTAAACCATCTTTATAGCCAATAAATATGCAGCTTTCAGATTTACTATCCAGCTTTGTTCTTTTGTCCTTTGGAACATGTGCATATGCATCACATCCAAATACCCTCAAATTTCAAAGAAAGGGTTTCTTACCAGTCCATACCTCTTATGGAGTCTTACCCTCCAACGCTAATGAAGGTGATCTGTTGACAAGGTAACATATTGTCTCCATTATCTCTGCTGAGAATTCTTGTCATAACCTAGCACCACTGAGCATGCTTCTTTCCCTTTCTATCAACATCTTATTCATTCTTTCTGCAACTCCATTTTTCTTAGGTGTGTATGTAGTAGTATTATGTTGTTCTATAACACACTTCTTAATAAATTGTTCAAATTCCTTCTTACAATACTCTCCACCGTTATCTGTTCCGACACCTTTATCTTCTTCTCTGTCAGTTTTCGAGTAGAGCCTTCAATTCTTTAAACCTATAAAAGACTTCAAATTTCTTCTTAAGGAAATATATCCATGTATTCCTACATAAATCATCTATAAATGATACATAAGACACACACTTACCCAGTGATGGAAACTTCACAAGTCCAAACACATCACTATGCACAAGCACTAATATATGTTTTTCCCTCTTACCACTAGAGGGGAAACTCACCCAATTCTTCTTCCCATATACACAATTTTCATAGAAATCAAAATCCAGAGAGCTATTAGCCATACATTCTATCACACCATTACCATGAAGGATTTGAAGGAACTTCTCTCCAATATGTCCAAGACTTTCATGCCATAGCAAGGTATTTTCTCTACATACCACTACCTTTTCTGCTCCACTTTGGGTAACCACAAAATCGTTGCACCCATCAACAATAGTGTTACCTTACAAATTGTATAGAGTTCCAATCTAAACTCCTTAGATCAGCACCAGTGCTCCCCAAACCATCTTGTAGGTATCTTTCTCGAACATTGTTTTTACACCTGCATCCTCGATCTTGCTTACAGAAATCATATTTCTGGTCAATGCAGGAAAATGTAGAACACCTGCAAGTGTTCTAATTCTTCCACCTTGCAACCTCAACTTTACTATTTTTGTCACCAATGATTCTAAGCTTCCTTTCATCCCCTAAGAAGACATCACCACCATTATATTTCTCATACTCCCAGAATCACTCTCTATGGGGAGTGAAGTGGAAGGATGCACCCGAGTCAATAAACTAGGCCTCATCATCTGCATGTGCACTTGAAGAAACCATGAACACATCCCCACCTTTATCTAAGGTGGTTTTCACCTTTGTAGAAGGAACATCATGAGATCCCTTTTCTTTGTCAGGAGCTTTAGACTTACAATCCCTTTTCTAGTGCCCTTCCTTTATGCATTTCCATAACACCTTTACAGGTTTTCTTGGAGATTTAAATATCCCTCTAGATTTAGATATCCCACTGGATGACTTATGTTTTTTTCTATTCTGGGAACTTCCTCGTACAGACAGTGCATCACCATTCTGCCTCTCCATATTTTTCTGCCTCATCTCCTCCATCAACAAGGATGAGACTATTTCATCAAACTGCAAGGCAGTTGCATTTCTACCTATTGCAATAACCAGACTGTCCCACGAATCTGGTAGACAACATAATAAACTAACGCACTTATCTTGATATGAAATTTTAATATCAACAGATAATAACTGACTTACTACATTATTAAATGTGTTCAAATTCTCTATCATTGAGCCTCCATCTTTCATCTTCACATTATTCAACTTTTTTCATAGGAACAGTTTATTCACCAGAGACATAGACTCGTACAAAGTCCCTAACTTGTCCCACAAAGCCTTCATCGTAGGTTCCCCTTATACATTTAACAATACTGAATCTGAGACACACAATCGTATTGTGCTCTTTACCTTCCGATCCAACTTCTTGCATTCTTCATGAGACACTATCATTTGTTTAGTAACTAGATCTACCATGATCCGTTGATCTTTATCCACCAATATATTCTCCATCTTGAGTTTCAATAACTCAAAACTCTGACCATTAAATTTCTTGATCTCTATCTTTTCACTAGTTGCCACCTTCTTTCACCACCAAAATCAATCCTGCAGATCTCCCATTGAACAGGGTCTACGACAGGCCCGAGCGAAAGCCCTAAAAACAAAGGAGTCCCCTTGAAGCCAAAAAAACTTTGATATCAAATGTAGGTTTTAACCCCATATAGAAATCAGCTGCATACGAATTCTAAAACACAAAAAATAAATAATGTGAGAGAATAACACATCAAACACATATACATAGAGATTTTCCATCGGATTCCAAAACTGGGACTACTAGATTAATTTTTCATTATGTTCCTTTCAATGTTATAATAATATATATACATGCCTAAGCATACAATACCATAGACTAAAAACCATCGCGCCAAGAACCATGTGTGAAAACCATGCACAAAACCATAGGTAGGTTCACCCAACCTAATATAGTGTACAAAAAAAAAAATCCCTGATGCACTTCCCCAAACCCCGTAGAGGTGGGATAATTTCCCCCCTTAAACCCCCATGTAAGGGGTGCTACTGCCTGCACTACACAATGGGCACAATGAAAGGGGAGCTCGACCCCCCCTCTAACCTCCCGATTAACTAGGGGAGTTAGGCATGGAAAGAATATAACACAACCCAACACATATAGTAGTATTGGAGAAATCAAATAGATATATATCATCGAATGGTATAGATATTCTTTGAAGATGTGATAAAGAAGGTCACATCACCTAGATTTGATCTACTCAAATTAAAGGAATAACAGGATAAAGGATTATCTTCATAAATATATTAATTGCGAGATATAGGAGAGATAATCCTCATTATTCTAAATGCACTAACTGATGACCAAGGTAACCATGTCTATGAGGATAAGACAACTATCTCATTCAATAACTTTTGACTTCTATGAAAGATAGAAGAGGATAGGTTGAAGAAAAAGGTGTTGAAGGACCAAATGAAATGATTCAACCATTTTATCAAAAAGAAAGAATAAGAATAGATGAAATTCAGTGTTATGGATTAGGGACATTACAAGATAGATTTTCCTAAAGAGACAATATAAAACGAGGAAAAGAAGAAGTGTATATCACCAAAGAAATGGAGCCAAAGAGAAGAAGTCTAAGAAAAGAGGAAGTAAGATATCTCTTCTATGTTAAGATAGTATCCCTCATAAAAGGTATTATCATATCTCCTAAATATTTTATAGGAGATGGGTATAATAAATAATAAGATGCATCGTGACATCATCGATAAATTAGAAACATGAGCAAATGACATCACCATAAGAAACAAGAAGTATGTCTGATAGTCAACCTTGAAGTAAATAGCTCTTAGCAACCTCATTAAAATATCAATGGAAGAAGTCATTCAAGAAAAATCTCATAAAACATCAGTCAAAAGGGAAACATCACCTAAATAAGGATATACGAGATCCTCAATATTATCTCATGGAATCCTCATCAGAGGATTCACCAATATAGAGTGGAAGAAAGTGTTTCATGACAAACTCCAACTTGTCTAATTCATGGATTGATGGTATGACAACATAAAATATGAAGCATATGAAGGGGTTGAAGATATTGTCGATCAAGGAAGTTGTTGAAGAAAGCCTAGATGACGTAAACGTAAATGAGGTATGCATTCTTATGTTTGATTTTATAAATTCATGTTGTATGGTTTCAGGAAACATGGATCATTTCTCGATCATGAGAAGAATGATGAAAGGAAAGGAATATCATCCTATGAAAGCCTTCTGGAAGGCATGGGTCACACTAGAAGAAATCAATATAATATGTCCTCATATGAAGTATGAGATGGCCACATACAATTGAAGAAATCTAATTCGAAGCTCCTGTAAATGAAATGTGTGAATAAATCAAAGAAGATATCGTGAGATATGAAACCATGGCAAAGGTAATCAACATCCAAAATAACAAGAAATATTTGATAGGAAGTTTGCTAGAAATATATGAAGACTCTGATGGAAGTTTGAAAAATATGGAGACCCTTGACAATGGATATCTTTGGGAGATGTGTCAACATGGAGGATGTTGATGCACACTGGAAGATGTCATCATGAAAGATAATCACCAAGGAAATTTCGATTTAAGTGTTCATTTGCTATTATTGAACAAATATATGGATGGGCTTATGCAAGACTGCCAGAAGGAAGAATCATGGATGACTTACAAAAGGATTATATATAATGATGTAATATCCTTCTGAAAATATGGCATGGAGAAAGCAACGTGATACAAAGCAAGGCCAAATGAAGACGAATATATTACTTTTTTGATGAAAGGAATATTGACATGACTGGCCTACATGTGAAAATGATGGATGGTATGTGCCCTATGAAGAAGCTATGAAATATGAAGGCTCCTTGATAAAAAATTTCATGACATCAAAGGAAGGGGCTTTTTAAAGAAACTATTTAAGAAGTTGTAGATCCCTAATTAAGAGGGAGACTAAAATTCCTAATGCAAGATGGCGCTTAGGAACATTCATTTTGTAGGAATGAGTACATTCCATTATTGGAATTGTTATGTCCTCCCTAATTGAAAGGGAGAGATAAAAACATAGTTCTAGTGTTCATATGTGAAGAAGGAATGGATGATTAGGTAATCATATGGCATCCGATGCTCTTTGAAGATGGGATAGGGCATCCAAGATAAGAGTAGTCATAGTGGACTGGTATTCTCGAAGGACTAGCTACCCAAGATAAGAATAGTCCAAAGAAGGTCATAATTTGTGAACACTAAAGTGGAGTATGTACCTTGAGAGACAATGATTTTGGTATCTATGAATCCTTGGTCTCAATAGCATTGTGCTTTAATCATGTTGATAGAGTTGTTAGTCAAGGCCTTTTTATGTGACAATGCTGGCTGATATGATGCTAGAAAAATGGGTTACCAATCTGATTTGTCTTATGAGAAGTTCTTTAGATTGAGAATGACATAGTACCATTATGAATACCTCCCTCATTAAGAGGTAGTGTTAAAAAGTGTAACTAGGTTCTCTCTTCATAGTGAAATGTAATTGTGACTTTTTTGAATGATGTAATGAAGAAAAAAAAATTATTTTTGTACTCCTTGCTTCATGGGTTTCATGAGCAAGTGATTTTATTTTAGATGGCTCCCATTGAGAGCCTTAGGATTGGTCATTAAAAGCTAAAGTGTCTATGTCATATTTGAAGTGTTTATGTCAAGCTTGAGGAGGATAACATATGCTTGTTCTATAATTTTCCCTTTGGGAAAACTTGTCGCTATGTTTTAGCGTGTCTAACGACAGTGGAACTCATTCTTATCTAGGTGGACACGTTTGTCGCTATCATTTTAACGAGTTTGATGACAAAGACAACTCGATTCTTTTCATTTTTAGAGAGTTTGAAAAGTGATGAAAAGGAATCTCCAAGAGTTCCTTTTTGTAGCATAATCTCTTAAGTCCGAAAAAGGATAAAGTAATACAGAAGGGATAAATTTTTTATCACTTTACCAAGCTGAAAAGACAAGCGCTCAAACATTTTCATGAGATAATCCCTCAGGTCCGAAAAATATTAAAATATACAGGAGGGATGACACTTTCAATTACTTTAGAGAACTGGAAAGGCCAATAGCTCGACAATCTTTTCATATTTAACGAGTCTGAAAAGAGTTTAAAGGAGATTTGTTTTCTAGGAATGAGTGGTGTTTAGGGTAGCAAATGGTTCTGAGTAAGCTTGGAACTTCTCAAAACATGGTGATTTGAAGAGGTTGGCTAATAGGACCACTCTTCGTAGTTGTTCCTAAAAAGGGTAAACAATCAAGTGTAAGCATATGATCAGCTAAAAGGATGGAGGTCATGATAGGAACACAACCAAGGCTCAAAAGGCTGATAGCATGGAAATCATGAAGGTTATTTACCTAAGGTGAATTCATTTTTTAATGAGCTTGAACCATGGGGAACTGTGCTCAACGATAGGTTTATTTTTTAATGAGCTTGAACCATGCGATAACATATGCTTAGTGGTAGGTTTATTTTTTAACAAGCTTGAACCATGCAATAACATATGCTTAGTGGTAGGTTTATTTTTTAACAAGCTTGAACCATGTGACAACATATGCTCAATTTTTTGTTTTTCTTTTTATGCAAGCTAGAAATGACAAAACTAAAAAAACTAGAAAAGACAAAACTAAAAAGCTAGAAAAACTAAGAAAACTAAGGAACTACTGAGGTTACGTAGGATGGTTTTGTCTGCGGAACAGAAAAAACACTTCCTTTGCCTCATCTGTATTGTGGACGAAGGTGAATGGTGGGTCGGACCAATCACCTAACCTAAGAAGTTAAAAAGCTAAAAAGCTAAAAAGCTAAACAAGCTAGAAAACAAAATCGAAAAAGGTTTGCATTCCCCCAGCATGATGAAAATGAGTCTCCAGTAACCATATGGAAATCACTATGGTTAGGTAGGATGGTTTTTGTCAGTGGTTAGACAAAACACTTCCTTGGCTTTGTCTACCAAATAGAGAAAGGTGAATGGTGCGTCAAATCAATCATTTAATTTACAGGGCAACCTATCTTTTCAGTGGGGTTCGTCTGCCAAATAGAGAAGGGTGCATGCCCCCTAATCTTTGTTACATTCACTGGAATAATCCCGTCGATTAGGTGGATGTAATGAAGGTTGAAGAGACACTCTTGACACAAAAGGACCATTTAGGGATGATGATCAACTTGGAGCTATGCTCGAATTGGGGAATGAAAGCTGGTAAAAAATGACAATTTTTCCTTTATGTGGGAAACACATCACTCGAAAGAGTGTTGAAACAATAGCTTCCATGTTATAAACATAGTCACATCCAAGTAGTAGATTTTAATCTAACGGTACTTGGACTACCATAATGTTCAAATGAATAGTCTTCCTTCCCAAAGTAATCAGTAACTTAGGAAGGATCCCGAATGATCGACTGGTCGCTTTGTTAAAGCTTGAAAATTTTTATGTGACAGGCATAAGAAATGGCGAACCAAGTCTTTTCCAAGCAGTTGAGGAAAGGATACTCATTGATTCCCCTTCATCTATGATAGTGATAGACACGATCATTTTGTAAACTTGTACTATGATCTAGAATGGTACATTAGATGGAAGGCGGGATCTTGCTAGTTGATTCCAATCAAAGGAAGTGACTAGACTACTTGGAGGGGGTACCGAATAAATGATTAAATTAATCCCTTGAGTAGCAGGAACTAGGGGATTCTCTTCATGTTGTGAAGGAATGGGTGGATTCACCCCAAGTTCATCGGACTTTGAAGTGATAAAAAGAATTTGAACCGTATCATTCTCACTCTCGTCAGGAAGGGTATGATCTTCTGAAGGTAAAATTGGGTTGACTGCCATCTCGACCTATTGACTTTGGTCCAGTATGGACTCAGAAGATTCACCTTCGGTGGTAGGTGCTTCCACTCACGGTTGAGTCATGTCAATTGGATTTTCATGTACCTAGATGGAGGTTGATGTGGTGAAGCAGGAGGGCTATGCAAGACCCTTTTGGCTTCATCCAAATAAGGACAATGGGGAAGGGTATGGTCCCCTTCACATAACTTACATGCAATTTTAACCTTTCTTTTGTGTCCATATTTATTAGTAGTTGATGGTGTGGTGTCAAGATGATCACCAGAGGTTGATGATACCTATTGGTGTGAACGGGGTGACCATTCTCTCAAGATTCTAGGAATGCATTGAATTTCTCGATGAAAATGGTCTCCTCTACAAATAATGCGTGGCGATTTGGGTTTGGAAAGTTTAGTGTATGGATTTTTAACAGATGACTCATGGTTGCCCCCTTGCTGAATTGGATTCTTCTTCTAGCACTAAAACCATGGCGATGGTCATATCTGTAGCACTGAGGTACAAGTTAAAGTCTTTTTGATAGTTAGGAGCATACATTAATGATGGTTTTATTAGGTAACCTTTTAAAGCATCAAAGGAAGCTTGTGCAACTTGATCCCAGTGGAAGTGTACTCCTTTTTGAACAAACACGTATAAATTTTAGCAAGTTCAACATAATGTGGAATGAACCTCATTAGAAAAGTTAGCTTTCCCTTGGAGTTTCTGAATCTAAAGCAAATTTGAAGGTGAAGGCATGTCAAGGATTGCCTGAACCTTAAATGGGTGACGTCGAATTTCGTCCTTAGAAACGACGAAACAAAGTAATTGACCAGAACCAACACAAAACACAAACTTTTGTGGATTGAGTCGTATCTTGTAGTGTTGAAACATAGAAATATGGTTCTCAAATGTTTTGGATGATCAATCCACTTTCACGAATGAGTCGGTATATTTTCGAGATATGGTTGAACGATGTGTTTGGTGTGATGGAAGGCATAGTTCATCGCCCTCTGAAAATTTTCCCCTATATTCTTTGAATGGAAAGGTAATTTACAATACACAAATGTGCCCCACGGACATGTAAATGCAGTCTTTCACTGGTCCTGTGGACGGATATTGATTTGATTGTACCCAGAAAATCCATCCATAAATGAAAATATTTCGCATTCGGCACAACCATCAATTATGTGGTCAATGAAGGGTGTAGGATAGTTGTCCTTTGGACACGCTTGATTTACATCCCTATAATCAATGCACACTATAATTGTTCCTTTCTTTTTCATAATAGGAACAATATTCGATACCCAATTAGTGAGAGGAACAATGTAAATGAAACCAGCATGCAAAAGTTTTTCAACTTCCTCCTTAATGGCAGCGGCTTTCTTCGGCTGAATAGGTTGAAGCCATTTTTGTACTAGTTTGATATCTGCATACATCTTGATTTCATGTTCAAAAATTCTTCATTCAATGCTTGGCATTTCTTCATATGACCATGCAAAGACATCTCTAAATTCATGAAAGAGAGCGCAGTAAGTTTCCTGTTTTTATGCAGAACAAGATTTGCCAACATGAATATACTCTACGACATTAGGTTTGGTCAAGATATTAATGGCAATAGTTTCTTCAATATTGGACAAATTTCGCTCGGAATCCACTGTATTTATAGTATTTGATAGAAAATCAAAAACTAAATGATGATTAAGGTCGCTTCAATAATCTTCATTGTTATCTTGAAGGTGGGAACAATGGTGCTAATCTTCCCACAACATCTTTCCTATCATCATCAAATGAATGATTCCTTCGTCTGTAGAATGTATAGAAGACCAAGGATCAGAAGAGGTACCATACTCTAGAGACCTATCTATCCAAACACTTGTTGCATGTTGATTCATGTTTGTCGCCCAGGCCCAGAAAATTGATTGCTACAAAGATTCTATGGTGTTGGGGGGCAACACCTCGAGGTGATCCACACTATCAAAATGGTCATTTTTCTTCTTAATCTTAGATGATCTAGACAAGATCATATGATAGGTTTCCACCGTGGCCACTTCCAGAAGACCAGTTGGAGGTGGGAAGGCAAAAGTACCCATTAAGGATGGGTCTTTTAGGAGACCTACTATGACATTTTGAACCGATTGAGAGCTTCCATGGATCAATGGAATGCTTCGAGTAGTCTTTCAATTGTTAGGAAAGAAACTTAGTTGGTTAATGATTGTAATTCCTCCTAGGAAGGGAAATGCAACCTTTCTAAAATATGTAGACACAACGGTAGCCATAACATAAATACAGGGCCTTCCCAGGAAGATATTGTAGCCAAGGTTTCCATCAATGACCTTGACTTCAATCTCTACTGTCTTGCCCCCCCAGCTCAACTTACAAGTTACTTAAAATCCCACATGGCATGTATGTTCTTCCATCAAATGCCTTTATTGTTGTTGATGATCACAACAAGGGTGGTGAACATAGATTTTTCCAACAACTCATCGACATAATAGAAGTAGATGCCCCCTCATCAATGATTGTTCAATGAATAGTTTTATTCAGGGTTTTTACCTGTATAAGGAAAGTGAGTTGGGTCGGTAACTAATGTGCGTATCCTTTATGGTTAAAGGCCACAAGATTGGAATCCGCTAGATCAATCCCACCTATTGCTGATAACAAAGCCTACTTTTGGGAGGGGTAAATCTATAATACTTCAAGTGTTGACATAGCGGATGGCGATTGAGCCAAGTCCTCCGCTATATTATAATTCTATGCAGCTCAAGCATGAGGATTAAATGTTAATTTATGTATGACTCCCTTTGGTGGCTTTATACTTAATTAAGGAATAATGGGTGGAACAACTTCTGGTGAAGTCATGATCAAACTACTAGGCTGATCTGATGCCTTATTTTTTGACGATGGTGGATTCCCATAATCTTAGTTCCTTGTCAAGATTAAAGAATCATTTCACGGTTCTAAGACGGATAGAATAATCACTTGGGATGTGGAAGCATGATCAATAGCAACTAGATTAGTTTTTGGGTTCGGAAACGGATTAGTTAATAGCACTGAGGTACTTGAAGTCTTTAACAATTTCGTAACCCTAGCTCGATGTTGACAATCTCTCATCCAATGGTCCTCGTTACATATGTAACATGGATCTCGAGGTTTCTTTCATCCACTAGGGTTCTCAGAATATTTTTTAGGAGTTGAATACTCTTGTTTCTTCTTTTTATCTTTCCCTTTCTTCTTGCCCGTGGTTGCTTTGGATTCTTGCCCTTGTCACATGACATGGCATTAATCTCTGAGGCAAGAGGTTTGTCATTTTCTTTTTGACTAGAAACTACAAGGTATTTACTAGATGGAGCCTTTGTGGTTTGTGTGCTTGAGGCACCGATCACACCATCACCGGCATGAGAGTCCCTATTCAATTTAGGAGGGGGAGGAACAAAAAGTTCTGGTCTGGGAGCATCAGGAAATTTGTCATGGAGTGTGCCAGACTGAGTATAGATCAAGACTAAATATTGAGCATGAGCATTGACTTGCTCTTCAGTGGCAACTCCTCCTTTCGCCACGTCCTTAGTTATAGATGGTAATAAGGACTTAATAAACCACTCAACTAAAAGTTGATCAGGGGCATACATCTTTACCATTCGACAACGACGTCACCACTCATGAATATGATAAGATATGTGACTAGCCGTGGTTTGTTTAAAGTTGGTAAGGAGTTCTATTCCTATTTTGTACCTTATGGGTAACTGAAAGTGGGTTATAAAAGTAGTGGCAAGGGCACTGAAGTTATCAAACGAAGCTCTAGGAAATTCAATATACCATTTCCCTACTGGACTAGTGAGCGTTCCTTGAAAAACGTGAAGTCTAATCGAATCATCATTTAGGGAGTTAGATGAGCACCACAAATGAAAAGTGATTATGTGTTTCGATGGATCTTCACCTGGATTTCCATTGGATTTAGGAATATCGGAGGGAATTTTATGAGGAATTGTTGCCCACCAAGGGGCACATTCAATTGGATCATTCGTCAGCAATCCAAATCTTGTATCTCTAGAGTAGCTACAAAAGGCAACTGCTAATTCAGGTTAGGTGAAGCATACCCAGGATAAGATGGGATTGCCTGAGCAGTAGGTCTTTGTATAAAAACATAGTGTATCTGATGTTGGTAACTTTGATAAGGTTGTTGGACATAACCAGTATAATGTGGTTGTTGATAACCGTTTTGAAAATGCAGTTGTCCATTACCCACAAAGCCTTGTTACTCAGGTCCTCAATAGGTTTGTTGGAATTGCGGTTGTTGGTATTGCACTAGCCATGGTTGTTGGACAACTTGCTATTTTCCAATACTGGAAGATTGACCAAGATGTAGACTGATAATCCCCATTTGAGCCTGAGTCATTCCAGGTAAGGAAGCACTAACCTGAGGTTGTGATTGAGTTGTAGAGACAAGAGGTTATTGTATTGAACCATTAGATACTTGAGGTTGACACACAATAGGCATTACTTGTACTTGTGACATAGTCACAATAGCAGGTGTAGTGGGAATATTCGACATCGGTTGGGTTGGTTGCATTAAATATACAACCCTTGGTTGTTGATGTAGTACCAGTACCCAACCACTGGATGTCATTCCAATTTAACCTGAATTTTGTTGTAAACTCTCATATGGTTGTTCTCCAGGAGGCAATAATGAAAAAGCATACTGCCCTTCATATGGTAGTGGTCCAGTGTTCAAACGATATATAGGTCTTTGAAGACTGGTCTGCCCAAATTGATACTAGCCCAGAGGATCATTTTTCTAAGTTTCAACATAAGAAATACCAAATGGGACTCCGGATGAATAAATAGGAACAAACCATGTCGTCAAAACAACCCCTAAGTGGACCCCAGCTAGTGAGTGATAATTAGCTGGGATAGATGGTATACCAGCAAACGTTGTAGGAGTGGCAATTGGAAGTTCCGCTATGGTTGTATCTGATGACGCACTCCTAGATGTTGATGGCTACTCTGACATGCTTAGTCTATCCAAATGATTTCCTAGCGATTTGACCAGAACTTGCGATGAAGGATGATTAAAAGAACCAACTTCAAGAGTAGAAGGATATAGATGAATTAGTCCCAAAATGTAATGTGGTACTGGATGGAGGATCCTCTACTATCTCCTCTATAGCAATCAATCTAGGTCAACGAGGTAGATTGTATGGTTAGTAAAATATTTCTGGAGCTGAAGAAGGTATAGCTTCTGCAGTAATAGATACCGGAGGGGTGACACCTTCTAAATTCTGGAATTTGACTTCTAGATGTTTAGGTAAGTGAACTTCAGTCTCTGGATCAACTCTAGGTGGAGTTGTTTCAGGTATAGAAGTTTCTACCATTACACTAGGATTAGTTCTAATGTGCTCTTGCAACTGCAGAACTTCTTCCCTAGAGGCAGGTGTAACAGAAATGATCGGAGTAACTGTAGTCTCTGATGATGTTGAAACAAAAGTTCCAAATAAACTAGATGAATTGGACTCATTTAAATGAGACCGTTTTCCTTGGAATGGTTTCGTTTCCAAAGTCAAAGACGGTTGACTCGCTAGTCTCCGTAAATGACAGGGTTTTGATTGACTTTCTTCCACGATTGTAGATTACTCGATCAACTCAAAATTAAGGGAAAAAATGTTATTCCGAATTAAAATTTTTTAATGATGCTTTGAAACAACTTTGCATTTTCAAATTTTAAGAGTTGAGAAAAAGCTAAAGAGGACTCTAGTCCCCTTCGATTTTTAATGATCTTGAAGTGACAAGTGCTCAGATGGGCCTTATATTTTAAAGAGTCGAAAAGGAACAAAAGTGACTACTCTGGGAATCCAGATAGAGGGATTACCAAACCAATCGTAAAACTGCAATATACACCTTGGTGATAAATTAAAGAGAAATTACCACGGACTTATGTATGGTAGTCAATTTTCCGAATGTTGTGTTCAGTGCATTGTGATCGATAGGGCAACAGACATGGCTTCCTATGGATAAAGGATGTAAGCCTATTGTAGTCTACTCGATGGTATGGGGAGCACAAGTCCGTGCTAGTACTTTTCGTATGAAAGAGGTGGAATCACCCAACGTTTGATGAAAATGATAGTTACTAAATTTTACGACGCCAAAACACGTCTCTAGGCTAGACCTCTAGATGTGTTCCGTTAGGTTCCAAAGCATTGTTAGGTTCATTGAGATTTATTTTAGAGTTTATCTTGTTTAAAAGTTTTCCTTTCAATGGTTCACCGCGTGATGTTGATTTGGAATTCCAAAAAATGCAATCTACAATGATAAACAATCGTTGTTTATTATGATCATGAAAATCCTAGCTACTAGGGAAAGAAAATTACAATTCTTTCAAACAAAGAGCAAAGAGCACACGCTAAATGAACTTTCCTAAATCATTTTTCACACACAAGATAAATGCAAATGAAAATGCATGTATTTGTTTTTCATTCCCTTAATGTGAGAAATGTCAAAAAGGAAAACTAGGTATAGAAAAGATTTGAAATATTTCGTTCAAAGCGACATTTCAACAATTTCTTTTTCAAAATAGAAAGGAAGACTAAACGACACTTTTCAATTTCAAATAGAAAATTCTTTCAACAATTTGAATAACAACAAATAAAATCAAATACATGACAAAAAGTTTAATCAACTATTCAAAGAAGGAAGACTTCATGACACTTCTCTTTTTTGACACAAAACGACAGTTACGACAATTTTTGTACCAAAACAACAGATTGATTTAAGGACCTTTTCAACAAAGGATTGTAAATGATGGATAAATACATAAAAATATTTACTAATCCTAATCAATGGAGGCTGATCTATGTAATGCAAGTAGGCTTCAGTAAGGAGCCATTGTTCATAAGTACCAAATCAACTAAATAGAGCTGAAAAGAAGGACAAAAGACCCAAATTTCAAGAAGGGAAATAGGCTCAGTCAGTCATCGGACGTGGCCTTCATAGAAACATGGATTAATCACACTTTTTAGGCTTGAGAGGTGTGATGCATATTGGTTGACAATGATAAACAATGCGATAGGCCAGGGAGCACAACTGAGGTGGGTTTTGGCTCAAAATTCTAGTTGATTTCAGTGATTTAAGTTGAGCTACGATGGATAGTAAAGAGAAAAGTATAGAGTAATGACCTTGGGAGCTTACCAGGCTACCAAAAGGGCATCTAGAATGCTTGTAAGTTAAATATTCAATTCATAAACTAAACTGGAGATTGACTAAAGTAACATTCATCTACTATGTAAGTGCAAAGAAAGAGTAGTTCGAAGGCTATCTGGCGAACTTTAGGCTCCGTCTATAATTTATAATTAAAAAACGACAACAAACAAACATCTATTCACTCCCCAATGGAGTCGCCATCTTGTTTCCTGGAAAACTAGTGTCTTTTCGATCGACTAGCCCTCTAGCAATGGCAGCTATCCTAGAAACAAACAATAAGAGCAATTTGGGAGTTCTTCTATGTATGATAGATAAGAGAGAGGCAAAGCAACCAACCTGGATCTTCTGCTTAACTCCTTACTTGATCTCTCTTCCCCTTGAAAGAGCTTGAAACTCCTCTCCTACTTATCCCACTTAGAGAATAGCTATAGAAACATAGTAACAAAACATCGTCAAGGCATCTTGATCTATTATATCATAAACATTGTAGAATCAGAAATACAATGAACATACAATGGCATTCACAAATAATAACATTCACAATTACACAATTGTATGGAAGAAACTCAGAGAACTTTATTAAATAGAATGGAGAATTACAACCCAGCTATCTGATCCAGCATCATCCTCCCAACATCAAAGCTCTCTTCACCTCATGAAAAGCAAGATCATGCCAACAATACAATGCTCTTTCTCAACCATAAACTATCAACACTTCATTACAAATTACAAAATTCCAGCCTCTAGATCTTTCAGATGACGGATCCATTTATAGATGTGTAGAAGGGTGTGAGTCATCTCTAGGTTTTTGATTAGTGTCATTCCACTTGTTGTTTCTAGTTCCACTTAGATATTTCATAGATCTCTTACTCATCCTTGGGCAAATTTAGAGAGGCAAGTGTCATATGAGAAGTTTCTAGAAGATTGCATGAGCATCCACTTATCAAACTATCTCAGACATTTGTCCATCCTCGCTCATCACACCCTACAGAAGGCCTCATCAGTATGCATCGCACTTGGCTAGTGTAGGATTCATTATGCATTGCACCATGACAGTGGAGCAATCAATATGGTCCTGTTTTGGCCAATTCTGGATGGTTTTACAGCTGGAACTTTTGGGGAATGATGTAATCAGTTGACCATGTTCCTTTAGGGTATGAAACAACACTTTTAGGGGTTAAAGAGCCCTATTTTATCAACATATAAGATTCGGGTTTAACTGCCAAAATATGTCGATAACATACACTAGGTAGAAAGCAAGGAAAATGATTAAAATATACGAGATAAAAGCAAATGAAATAATAGAATTAAGCTAGCTATAAAGCAAAGGGAATTTCTAATGTAGAGAATGATTCAATTATGAATTCCATCATACTCCATTTCAAACACAGAACATTTCATATATGATAAAGAAATTAATGAAATCTATGTGCGGTTGGTTAAAGACCTATACTGGTCGTAAGAGCCCTCCACAAAACAATTGGCAATCTCCAATTGACATAGTATGGAAAACATAAACCAAGTCTATTACTCACAAGCAAGTGTAACAAGATGTTCCTAAAGTTTATATGTATCTCTGTACACCCAAAACACAGAGCGTCCATGGCTTTTATAATACTTCTATGTATAACAATACGAGAGTTTCAAGCATATATATATTTTTTCTGATCCTACTAAATCAAACTATATCGCTAAATAATTGATTTTCTATTTGGAAAAAAAAATTGATAAGTTTTTGAGAAAACTTAGTCTCTATCTCCGCGATAATCTTGTAGTTGACTTTGAGGTTGATCGTGTTGTCATGCAAACTTCTTGAAGGATTGGCTCGAGAGAATAGGAAAGAATCCATGATCGAATCATTCCTCATCCATCCATATCTTCCTTGGCTTAGGTGGAGCATCGAAACCTTGTTAAGAAAGGAGATAGCTACAAAAATCTAGATTGGCTACGGAAATCTGGATTAGCTGTAGAAACAAGCCAATTTCATAGCCAAATGCACACTTTAACAAAACAATAAGGTATATAGACAAATATGAAGAAGAAGACATTTAAATGCTTACCTTTAACAAAACCTTGTATCTATTTCATTATTTAGGTGATAGGTATAGGGAAAAACGAAGAAGTATATGCAAAAAGGGTTTCAATGTAAGACAATCCTTAGACTCTACAACAAGTTGGGATCAAGGACAATTGACAATATTCATCTATTACAATACATTTACAACATGTCATATTTGTTTGCTGAGGGAGGCTTCCCCATACTCAAATCATAATCTAACATAACATTTATAATGATGAAAAGGCGCATCCACAGATGCAATTGGTGGACCCATGACTGGATGATTATCTATATGATTATGACCATGATACATTGTGAACTTTGGTTAACTCCTAAAATTGTGCCCCGGATCGATGAAAATATATTTTTGGTCTTCTATCTCATTCACACAACCAACCAACGTACGAGTCTAATTGTGTGAATCAATGAGCTAAAGTTGAACCTGGTAGAGACCATCTAATTACCGGCCAATGATGTAAGTCATTAACAAATGTGAGGGAAACCATCGATGATGTTAATGGCTCTCAAGGTACTATAGTAAAATCTATATGGTGTGAATAAAGGAGTTGATGTTGAATGCCACACAAAATATTTCAGCCGAAGGCCATTGATGTAAACATGTCACAGAGAGTAAGGAAGCTTTCCATTGATGTATGGAATTACCAAGGTACCAAAGGTGTGTTTCTAAGTCAACTTCCTGGATGATATGTTGATGTTAACATGAAGTGACCTATGACAGGATGGCTTTGATGTATCCCCCATCAATGACACAAAATGAGTATCATGATATAGATAGAATGATCATAATGATGTTGACATGGAGTCATGAAAGGCAGATATGAACTAAAGGCTTACGAGTATTGTAGCATAGATCAATTGAATGACTTCTCTTGAATACACCAATGAAACTAAATGGAGTTGGCAGAATTGACCCAAAGTTGAAACAGAGGCTCTAACACAATATGATAACCAAGAGACAAGTTGATTACCAAACCCAACAGAGGCTCTTTCATCTTTAGATAGTTTTAAAAAGAGGAGAAAAATAAAACTCCAAATTACCCTTTTCGTAGGTAGTCCCTTAGGTCTGAAAATGTAGAAAACAATACCAAAGAGAACCTCTTAGCCATGTTTGACTAAGGTATTCCTTTTTCATAATTAGTCTATCTCAATCTAAAAAATGGTTAAACATTTACTGAGTAGATGTCTTTTCCTTTACTTTTACAAGTTCAAAAAGAGAAGTGCTTCACAATAATTTCATATTTTGGGAGTTTTAAAAGAGCTAAAATAGGACTCCTCTTAGAGGAATGAGTGCTATAAAGAATAAAAATTGGTTTTTCTCATGAGGGAACTGCTCAAAACACATAGAGCTCAAGAATCTGGCTAATAAGGCCACTCATGGCAGTCATTCCTCACGAAAGAGTAAAGAATAAGTGAAATATTACGATTGGCCAAGCTGATTGTAACAAAAAAATGAGAAAACCAAGGCTCATCTCACAAAAAATAGGCAGATAAAAATGGCAATCACAAGGGGTAAAATGGGAATGGTTTCATTTTTAGAGAATCTTGAAACATGGGAAACTATGCTTGAAATTGGTTTCATTTTTTCACAAGCTTGAAATAGAGGGAAAACCATTCTTTAAATAAGTAAATTGCCCCCAAGCTTCATTTCATGGACCTAAGTAAAATGTTGGGTACTAACAGGTGGATTAAATGAAGGTTCATTTACGAGATAAAGTGAAACAATCAACTAGGAATTTATGAGACATAATTAAATACTCAAGTTGGAAAGGGGAATTGTTTTAGTTTTTAATGAGTCTGGCACAAGAAAATAGTTATGCTAGGGACAAATTTTTTCATTTTTTAACGAGCTTGAGAAGAGTTAACAAAATTTTCTCTGATCTTGATCACGACTGCCAAGAGTCGACGACTTCCAAGAGGTTTTCATCAGATGGGAAAAAACATCTGGAAGGTATCCCCTAGTAAGTGTTCGACCATATGACCTAGCCAACCTAGGTCAAAATAAGGTGAGAAAAAAATGAAAGGCTCATCTTCAGTAGTAGGTACATGAATGGGATAGGTTCCCCACATAATTAACCTATGGTGCATTAGATACCACTTGCATATAAGGACCATTTAGGGAAACTGGCTGATTGGGAGTCAAATGAGGACAAGCAATGGTCACAATTCTTCCTTCATGCAAGAAACACATCACACGAAAGAGTGAAGAGATAAGAGCTCCCATGACATATACATAGTCATGACCAAGGAGTAAATTATAATCCAAAGGGCCTTGCACTGAAGGATCCCTAATGGATGACTAGTTCCTTTGTTAAAAGCCAACAGATTCTAGGTAACAAGCACAAGCTATGGAGAACCTAAGTCTTAATAAGTAGTTGAGGACATAATACTGACATATGTGCATTCATCTATGATTGTGCTACGCATGACCACATTATAAGCATGCACTATGATCTGAAAGGCAATGTAAGGTGGAAGGCGATATACTTCCAGTTGACTCCAATCAACGAATGTGACTATACTACTTGGAGGGGGGATTGTAGGAATCAGATAACTGCCCCATTGTATAATGGGAATGGGAGAAATGCTCTCTAGTGTTTTTTGAATGGAAGGATTTCCCCCCTGAGCTATGGGAATGGAAGAACTATCCACCATTTCATTGGAACCTGAAGAGACGAGAAGAACTATAGTGGTATGAAGTTCACTCTGTGGGAAAGGTATGATCAGATGAAGGTGGAATCAATTCAACATTTTTCTAAGCCAATGGTTGGCCGAGAATAGACTTAGGGGATTCATATTCAGAGGGAGTGTATTTTATTAGATTCTGATTCTGATCAATCACTTCATCAACTATTGGTGCTCTTGGAGAATGCTTCTAGCAACCAACTGGAAGTCATGGCTGAGAAACTACAGGATTGTCCAACACTTTCAAGGCTTCATCCATATAAGGACAAAGGTGAATAGGATGACTCCCTTTACATCAATTACAGGGAAATTTGACTTTACCCTTTTTCCCATGGACCTTATATCACTAGTTGAGGGTTTATCACCAACATGATCTCCAGAAGTTGACGACAAAGGCTGATGTGAGCCTATGGACAACACTTCTAATACTTTGGGAATATTAGGACAATCTCTAAGAATGTAGTCACCCTTACATAACATGCAAGGGAATTTAGCTTTGTGAGGCTGACTGGAATATTTGTCTATACTAGTTGCATCTGTAGCAATGGTTTCTTGGTTGACCCATTTCTTATTTTTCTTCTTCTTCTTCATCCTTTTCGTCTTCTTCTTACCTTCCTGGTTACTAGAATCAAGACTTTGACAAGGCGAAGAGGAAGAAAGGATGAAGAAGAAATTGTTGATGAAGGAAAAGGGTCAATTTTAGGATCAACATGAGGTTGATGTTGTTCAAGTGGAGGAGAACTCGATTGAGAAGTAGTTTGGACATTGAGAACCACAGGAATTGACAATAACCAAAATGGAAAACCAATGTTAAATATGGGGAGGGACAACATTTCCATATAGGGAGCACCAATATTTCCAAAACAAAAGGACCACGATTCCCATTATAGGGGTTCCCTTGATTAGTAGACTCTAGAATTATTGACATTAGTTTCAACCTAAGACCCACTAAGAAATTTTTCCATGGGGAGGATGTTGTTCCACAATTAATTAATTTATTTTGTAAATTAGAAACAGAGAAAAAACAAATGGGTAACTAGGCATAAATTTTTACAAGGAAACCTTGAACTACAATATACACCTTGGTGAACTAAGGACTGAACATACATGTAGGCAATCTCGCTGAATGTTGCATTTAGTGTATCATAGTATACAATGCAGTCATATCGATTACCTATGTTCTAATGCACAACCATTAAATGAGAGCATTCACATATACTTACTAGGTGTGGAGAGCCATCTGATATACCCAAAGGTGCATGGAGAATGATCTTATGCAATTGTATGTGGAACATGATTTCACCCCTCAAATACAACATTGGAAAACAATGACAACTCCTACGTTTAACAATGTTGGAACACGTCTCTAGCCTATACCTCTATGTCTGTTGTTAAGTTTCAAATACTCAGGTTAAATGAGATGAATTTTAAAGTTGATCTTGAATTATCGTTCAGTTTCAAGGCTCAAAAATCGATGTCACCTAAACACACCTACGATGCAACTAATATGAAAAAAATAACTCTTTTAATTTCAATGAAAGTTATCTAGTGTATGGAAGAGGTGCAAACAATGATGCAACAATCAAATATGTAGCCAACAAGAGCTTCCTAACTAGATATTTCAATTTCATTATTCCAATTTAATTGAAAGAATTAAAAGGTGTCAAACCATGCACTGTAACCTATGCACGATTCCCCTGAAAACTATGTCAATGTAATCTATGAACACTTTACTTTCATGTTGTAAAAATGAGAATTCTAACTATGAAAATGTGATCTATGCAAGATAATTCTTCAAAACAGAGTTCTCAAAGTGAAATTGGGTGAATATTCCAAAATTTAAAAGAGATTACATTCAAATTTGATTAATATTCATTGTAAAAATGAAAGAAAAAATATGCAATTGCACACTAGGGAGTTACAATTTCACGGACAAAACCTAGATGAAAATGAATGTAGATTTTTCTTTTCGACACAATTTTTGAAATGAAGAAAAGTAATATGCAAATGTTCAATTAATGATTCAATTACACTTTTCAGAATGGGGACTAAAACAAGAAATCATCTAAGCGATCAGGAATAAACAAAATCATTTGCAAATGACCAATTGAGAAGAAAAAATTAAAATCAAAACCAATTCTTACCAAAAGAAAACAACACAAATGAAAACTAAATGGAGGATTGAGAGAGACCACAAGACACTCAAGACATAGGGAATTTCAACTAGAAGTAAGCTTATGAAAGAGAGGCTTAGGAACGAAAGAAAAAATTATGCAAAAATAGGGACCGATGCTAGTGCACAAGAGGCATCAATGCATTACAATGCTAGCGCGGAGTGAGCTTGGGTGAGGTGCAATTCTATGTCAAATGCACAAGGGGTTCGTTCAGTTTGGAAAATAGGGATTGCAAAGAAGGCTCAATGAAATCACTTCCTAGGTTTCTTCTTCGTTGGATGATAAAATAAATTTTAGCTATGGAGGTAATGAAACACAATGGACAAGGAAACCACCATGGTAATACTCCATTCCCCAGTATGATCACCAATTTGTTATAGAGGATTTACAATTTCAAACGAAAGTATATCCATTACATCGGTTGCTATCCTAGAACGATAGAGAGATAAGGGAAATAATGATTTTCCTTAAATTAAAAAAATGATGGAGTGAGGCCTACCTAGAATCCTTTACACACTTCGCTCCTTCTTTAGCTTGGATGCTCCAATTCTAGCCTTTAATTCGAAAATTAGAACCTACACAGTGAGACAACACAAGCTAAGAAAGTGCAAGACCTATGCAGTATCGTCTAAATACTTCATTCAATAGATAAACATGGTATTGAAATATATGAAATAAAAACATCACATATAAGAAAATAATGAATCTTTTGCACTAATATAAATGGAAGGAGATTACAACTATAAGTATAAGTTGATCTTGTAGAAGAGCTCCCCCAAAATATTGAATTGTGCTTTCCTTGACACAATATGCACCTTCAATCACCCAAAATGCATGATATGATGGCCACTCACTATAGGAACATAAGGGCATAATTATTCTATAAAATCCAACAACAAACCATATAAAATGTTGGGAATATGTAGAGAAGTAGGGTAAGTTGGGAGTTCTTATCCAATTACCAATCTAAGGTTTGAGATCCACCTTTGATGGAGGGATAAGATCAAAGGATAAGTGGAGAAAACTCAAAATTAGGATAGGATAGGATTTGAATGTTTTATCAAAGCTATGTAGTTAAAACAACTTTTGGAAACTCCTATAAGGGGAAGCTACCAAAATCCCAATCATTCTCTTGGATTTCTAGAACAAACACAAGTGCAAAGGGGAGAAACATGTTGGTGACCGACGCAGGCCACAATGGAGCAACTTGTAGGTGAACACACCCAAGTAGCCTTATCGGGAGCGTTGGTCCTCAACATGGCTCAAATGAAGCAGTTTAGGGATGAAACCGTGGGGGATGAAGGGAACATGCTTAGGGCTTTGTGCAAGATGGTGACAAGGGAGAATATGATGTTGATTGATCCCATTAGGATGCTCACTAATCATACATGACAAAGTAGCCTATAACAGTTGTTACTAGATAATCCTAATTCAAATGAAGGTTGTCTTTTATGATGTCAACGTCTTTGTCATGATTCACAAGGGCCATCAAGATATCATCTCTCTCTCTCTCTCTCTCTCTCTCGCATGTGCATTTGTTAATTATTTGTTGTTTAAAACAAATTAAATCAACATTTTCAATGTGATGAGACTAGTGATTGGTACATTCGGGTGAAGTTTTACAACATACATCATTTGTATGATTTGGATTTAGTGCATTTTTCGATGTCATTTGCTTGAAATTAACAATGTTTTCGAAAATTTGTATTTTTATTAACGAAAAATGGAATTTATGCTTCAATATGCCTATTTATTACTCATGAGTGACATAAAATATGGAGTAGTAGGCTTCAATAGATTCCAGAACCCAATAAATATTTATCCAAGTCTTCATTTCATTGTTCTTAGTGGTCATTGTATCGTAGCCTAGCTTCAATGTGGATGCTTTCATATTACAAACCCATAACTTTTTACCCGAATGAGATTGATTTGATATCAAAGAACTCAAGTTTTGCAATAAATGAAATATTTTGAGAAGTGTCATGTAATTTCCTCATAATTTTTTTTCAATTCATGTTAGTTATTATGCACTTTTGTTTGTTTTCATATTAAGATGTAACCAACATGCACCTGTTAAAGCCACTATGGTATATGTAATTTTGGACTGACATGCAAGTTAGATCATCTGATGACAAGTCTTTCTTATAGTTTTTTAGCCTCTTACCTTTCAAACATACCAGTGGATCCATATCTTAGAGGTGGTCCCCCAACAATTGCACATGTTCAGTCCATTTTGAAACCCACACTGGAAATCACAAAGAATATACATCAACCAAGAGAGCCTATCAGCTCCGAACAGGATTCAAATACTGTTGTTTCAAGAAATAGAAAGGAAAATGCTTCTACATATTGTAATGTTTTTATTTCATCCAAGTATACACAATTATCATTGTGCTGAATGCATCTTATCCATGACATAGTTTGTGAAAATTATAATTTCTATTTTGAGATACATAATAGTTTGCAAGGATAAAGTCCTTAAATTAACATATGTAAATATTTTGAAATTTCATTGTTTTTCTCCTATCTAGGATGAAAAGGTCTAGTCAATTATCGCTGAAAGTTTAGCCATGACACCTTTCTTTAAGGCTAGAATTATTGTTAATGTAAATTGTTGTTATTGGATAATATTATACTGATTTAAATTAAAGTTATATTTTATGATATGAAGTGTTTTTTCATGATTCCATCAAGCTATTTATCTCCCTCTCTTTATCTCACAAACACATGCATGTGCATTTAAGCATTCTTTGTTGTTTAAACCCAATTAAATCAGCATTTAAGTGTGATCATATTGGTGATTGATACATTCTCGTGAATTTTTAGCCCATACCTCATGTGGATGATTTTTATTTAGGTCATTTTTCCATGTCCTTTACTTAATCTTGACAATGTTTAAGAAATTTTTGTATTGTTATGGATAAACAATGGAGTTTATGTTTGAATTTGTTTGTTTACTACTCATGAATGACATAAAATATGAAGTAGTGAAGCAGTCTACTTCAACTAATGCCTTCACCTAGTAAAACTTGGTCCATGGCTCCATTTCATTGTTCTTTGTGGTCATTGTAGCTTAACTTTAATGTGGATGTTTTCATATTAGGAACCAATAAGTTTGTATGAAAATGAGAGCTCTCTCGACTCTTTGAGAATGATGACATGCATTTTTCAATCACCACGTAGTGCTTCTTCTTCTCGTATGATATACAAGTTAGAAGTAACCCCTTAGAGTAGCACATGTGGACCTTTGGACCTGAATGTCCCATAGTTGCATGTGGAAAATATAACGTTTTAGGTGCTCCTTGTCCTTGGTTAACCAAATCTCTTAACTTTTGATCTCCTATGTTAGCACCTTACAATGTTTCCTTTGCAACATCTAGTCCAATTATTAGTTATTATTTAACTATTAATAATAAAGTGAAAACATTTATATTAGTTATGAACCACATAGTTTACCACCTACCTTGAGTCACAACTCCATAATTGCAAAATAATCCCACAAATCACATAAATGTTGATAGCAAAAAAGATGTTAATGATTACTTTTTAAATATTTATAATATTTATAATTTACTAAAATATAATCCCATAGTCTAACTTATACAGCAAATGGCATTTTCACTACATTTTTCTAGTTAATTTTAATCCAAATCTTAATGACATTTTTTAAAAACTTTAGTTTAAATTGTTTAATGTATGAACCAAGGGTTTTTCATCATTTTGTACATTAAAAATTATATTTTAAATAAAGAAAAATCACATTTTTACAAAAAAATATATTACCAAATTTTAATCAATTCTTATTTCTTCTATAACTATACGAAATATAATAATAATTAATTAAAATTTTAATTATCAATAATAAAAAAAAATTAAAACAATATTTAAACTGTATATTAATCAAACCAATTAAATTATTGAATAAATAAAAAATCCATCAATGAACTTCCAAAACACCTATACCTATATTTATAAATATAATAATAAAATAATAATTTACTATATACTAAAAATATAAATATTAATTATAATAATAATATAATTTCTTATATATTAAAAATAAAAATATTAATTATGATTCAATTAGTAACCAATTGTAAGCCAAACAGTTCCACTGGCAATCCAGTTAATCCACAGCAAATTGAACTCCCATTTCGACCACTTTCTAAGCCCAATAGTTCATTTATGATAGTCAGTTAATACATAATAAGCCCAATAGTTCATTTATGATAGCCCAGTTAATACATAAAAAGTTCAACCCATCCTTTAACCTCGAGAATTTAAACCTACACATCAGGACTCAAAATACTTCTTACCTTTATTAAACTAAATTCTACCAGCCATATCTCTACTTAAATAAAATTTAAGCCTCCATACCTTGAGCATCAAGAATCTAACCGTAAATCCCAGTTTGTAGAGTCCTTATTCTCGTTGCCCGATCTTTCACCAAAAAATATAAGTATTTGTTATCTGTATTAAACTAAATTCAACCGGCCATATTTCTAGTTAAATAAAATTTAAGTTTCCATACCATGAGCGTCGAGAGTCTAACCCTAAATCCCGGTGTGTAGAGTCCTTGTTCTCATTGCCCTCCATTTTCTAAGGACGTTTCACCTGCCCAACCCCCTGCCCGCCCACCCAAAAAAATAAAATGAAAGTGACAACGTGTCAAACAAGGGAAAACTAGGTCGCAAACCCTTTTATATATAAAATCACATGTAAGATAACCTCTGACTATACATTCTGCACAAACTGTTTCATAAAGAAGCGAGTTAGCTTCTTCAAATGTTCGAGGTATTGTTGTGAATGGTGCATTGTCTGAATTTTGCACTTCGTCACCAGATACCCTACTTGATTCTTTGTTATTCCATAGAGTTTCTACGCCGCACATTCCTGGGAGAACTAGACCAGCGATTCGAACATGGACCGCGGAGCTATGCGGCACAGCTATTTCAACCTCTCTGGTGGAGACATATCGCAGAGTGCATTGAACTGTTCTAGTAGAGATATGACGCACGGTGCTTTCAACCTTTCTTCTGGAGATCGGCAGGACAGTGTTGACGATGGGAGCTCATCTGCTATTCAACACATGAAGATTGGAGAGGTAGGAAACCCCGTGGCTGCTGATGGTGATGGGATTTCTATTAGTCCGCAACCCTATCAGACAGAGTCCCCTATTGGCCCTGGAGATCATAATGCAAACACTACGAAAGGAGCCTTAAGGAAATACGTAGGTGTGACGCGTCCCACGGGAAAGTGGATTTCTAGGGTTTTTTATAAACGTCATGAGGACGGAAGGCAAACCCACGTCTATCTGGGAACGTTTCCGACAGCAGAGATGG
Source organism: Pinus taeda (assembly GCA_000404065.3). NCBI lineage: Eukaryota > Viridiplantae > Streptophyta > Pinopsida > Pinales > Pinaceae > Pinus > Pinus taeda. The sequence continues at coordinate 84,268 of APFE031370053.1, read as the reverse complement.
CTGCGATTGCGTTCGATGCAGCCGTCTTGCTCCTGAGGGGAGACTCAAATGCTAATCGTTTGAACTTTCCAGAATATTGTGCTCACATCAAAAGCATACTAAAAGGCTGTTCTCCTTCAGAAACTGTCGAGAATGTTAAGTATGTAGGGTGGAAGGCTGCAGAAGGGTAATAAGGTTCGGGGATTCGAAGTTTCGCCACACGTTATTGTACAGCCGAAGCTGAAGGATCATGGATCACAAGTTTCTGTTGCCATTCCAGATGGTACCTCTCCTGCTCCTCCAGCTTTATTGGTCTCTCCCACAAAAGGTATGCAAGGTCAATTTCTTTTGTTTGCTTTTTTTTTTCCCTCTCACGGATTTGCTTAAATAATGGGTTTAATTATTATTAATATAACTTTTAATGTTTAATTTTCAAAGTTACATTTATTTTAATAGTTTTTTTTTATTTAAGGTGGGAAAAGGCGTAGAGTATGCTCTAATTTTTTTTGGGACATAAAAGTCCAAGAGTGAGAGCCCCCTTGCTAACCATAAGTTGAGGTTATTCAAGGTGGCCTTGTTTGAGTGAGAGGCTTCCCGGGTTATTAAAGATGGCTTTGTTTTCTTCAATAACAGTTATTTGTTTTCTTCAATAATAGTTATTCAAGGTGGCTTGGTTTCTTTCTAATAATAGTGATGAGTGAGCTTGCATTAACCTATAATAAATAGAGATAATTGCCCTCAATACAACTCAATAAGTTTTCCCACCCTACTAAAATATAATATTTTTAAATATTATATATCCAATTATTATATTTAAATAGAAAATTACAGGATTCTTAACATACTCTCCTCTAATAAAATTAAAACCAAAAAGGGTTGAGTATGTATGCCTTTGTAGACTTAAGAGTCAAACATTGAGTGGAAGTGGACCCATTGTCCCACAAACAAGAGGGTGTGATAGACTAATTTAACCTCATAATCTCATTTAATAGTATGTTAAATACTTTCCCATAAAAATATTAATATATATTTATAAAACTACTTTGTTTTATTTTATTTTTTTTGTTTTTGATAAGTATTTATAACAAAA